>JALIZH010015485.1:0-116595 GCA_030522465.1 Rhipicephalus appendiculatus
GCAAATAATACACGCAGAAAATGCGTTTTAATGAAAGCAATTCCCTGACGAAGTAAACTTATACAAGGCCGCTAAGCATACGGTAATACGTTGCTCCTTCTTGATATTCAGACACGGACAGAGGGAAGGCTCAGATAGTTTGGAGCTAATCGGTGGCTATCCTTCTTTTTCCAGCTCAGTTATAGAGAACTGGCTTACAAAGGCTGGCCTTCAGACGTCACGTGACACTCCGTCATTACAGATGTTTTTCTTCCTGCATACAATTGTAGGTCGGCTCACGTTAGCACAGCTGCAACGCTAGCGCTCGACATTCGTTGATAGGCGTGGCGTGCTTTCCTCCATTGCCTATTGCTCTCTCCCTCGCTTGCCTTGATAGTGCAAGCACACGCGAAGGGACAATTTGCAATGCTGAAAAGCGGACCAGATTGGCGCGGTTCATTCGTCGCGGCAATTCCCGTACGTTCGCATCAGTTTGTCCAGGCATCCCAAGACGCCAATATCTAGCGTGCACTTGAGCGCACGATGCCGGAGCTAAAAGGAAAAGTGGCCCTGATAACCGGTAGGTCTTCGGAGTTTACCTGCGCCCCACTAGAGAGCGGGAGCGTGCTACACTGTATCGAACTCCTGCGAGCGCTTATTCTCGCAATCGAAGGCAATTTATTAAAGATCGTCCCATATAGACTGCTACGCTGGTTCGGTGATATGCTAGGCCATCGTTGGAACCTTTTAGCTAGGCTCGCTTCTATAGAGTGAATGAAATCGAATGTGAACAAATCAGGTGGCTTAGGTGTATATCATGAAAGTGCAGAAAGCATACCTCCGACCGGTCTCGTAAATTTAATATCTTGGCTGCCACACTGCATCTTTGTATACTGTAATAAGAAACTATAAAAACCGCTGTTAACATGTCCAGAAATATCCGGACGTCACCCCTTTAGCACTTTCGCGATTCAACGTCTTTCATCTTTGTAGCAGCTTAACTGAGTGGTGGCACTCCCCAAAATATATACCTCATTATAGCACCCGAGCTTAGACAAGTTTCAAGTAACAACGACGAGAGATTAGTATCTTCAGACAAGCTTCGCAATCAAAGAACTTAGCCGCAGTTGCGCTGCTAGCTGCAGCAATTTTGCGTCAAAGGCGAGCAGTGAAGCCGCATTCCAGCATGTCATAGTACAATATTCTCCCGGGAGCGGGCAAATCAAATCGAAAAGAACGTCCAGGGCATTTCCCCGGTGAGTAAAAGTATGAATGAGAGTGCAACCGAGGAAGAGCAAGTACTTGAAAATTTAACCTAGAATAAGACCGAAGGAAAAATTTCAAAGCGCCATGCCCTGGTTGACATGGGGTTCCCGTCAGCATCATTAACGAACTAGTACATAACCCCGAAGAAGCACTATTGAAAGCCATAGAAAAATGCTTACAGGAGAGGTGGCCCGATGTATTCGTGTAAATTGTGTAGTAGTGCGCACGTCGTGTGCTTAGCAGGCACGCGGAGTAGAGTGGCGTGTAATGTATAGCTCATGGTTCGACGTAATGTCGGCACTCACGTGAGAGCAGAGCCGTGAGTTTCATCGCAACGAAGTGCTTGGTAGGGAGTGAGGATGTGCATACCATACATAGTAGTCGGAGGCATATTCGCGCTACGCTTGAATATCGCTTGACAAGGAACAGGTAAGTAAACGTTTACAGACTTATAAATGTGGACTACTGATGCTGCCACTAGAATTAGTGTTGTCCTGACATGAAGCTAGTTAAGGGTCTTTTCCGAAACAGTTTGAAGAATTAGTGTGGCTCTGTGACAGAATAGCTGTCTTCAGTGCAGAATGTCTGGGTTCGATTCTGGCTCCAGCCATGATTTTTATTCTTTGATTCCATTAGGGTATCTCACCCATCGACAACATCGTCGACCCCGGTACCGCATTTTCTGTGAAACGGGCTCTCCTAAGTCTGGCTTGATATAGACCAAGAATCACCTGTGGCGCGTATCAGTGTAAAAGCACCACGCATATGTGCGTACGTTGTACGTTCATCTGCGTGTGGGAGCTTGCACGTATGTGCTTGTGCAAGCATAGTGTATCTTACTTATTTTTTTTTTCAGGGAGAAAGAGATGACCTTCAAATACAGTGCACGCCTAATTATTCTGTACACCTCAGAATTTTCCAACAAACATTCCATCTTAGTCGAAATGTAAATGTTGCAGCTATCTCGATACTTAACTAAAGCATCTAGAGAAAATTTAGAACTATGCGGAGAGTTCAGCTACTTGGTAAGAATGTCATAAAAATGTTTAGGCGCACAAACACGAAAGAAAAGGGCAAGGCAAAGACCACTCAAGTTGCCGTGCTCTCTGCTCCAGCGTCCGTGTTTGCCCAATTTAACTTCTTCGCTGATGTGTCAAGTGTTTACGAGCGCTTACAATCGCACTAAGGAGTTCGCTATATAATGGGAAGGACAACAGTAAATAAAGAACAAATGCCTATGTTTCACGGCTGTTGGCATATTCACAATGCTGCTCATATTTCGCGTCTGTCACGGCTCGTGTAAAAATTAGGGAGAGTTCTTTGGACTTTAGTTTTGTATTCGTGTTAGTTGCTCTTCGCTGTCATCGCGCAAGAACCCACCCTACAGAACTCGCCCTATATAGTCGTAAGAAACAGCCAGTCAGGGCATGGAGTTAGCTTGTGCAGAATGTTTCACAGATATTGCAGAATTATTTTATGATGATAAATAAACAATTTCGTGCTTTTCGTTTTTTTGTTTTGTTTTGTTTTAATGAGGCAGGTGCTTCATCGGGCATTGGGGAGAGCACCGCTATACATTTTGCCTTCCTCGGCTGCTGGCTGTCGCTGACTGCACGAAACAAGGCGAATCTTGAAATAGTGGCCCAAGCTTGCTGTGACAAGGGTATTCCGCGGGACAAGGCAAGTGCTTGTGCTGTCAAACTCCAAGTCCATTTACAGAGATAAGAAAATACCTGACGAGAAAGTAGTGAGGATTCTTCTCGACGGCATGATGCAACAGTCCAATTGCAGGAAACATCAGCCTGAAGGATTGGAATTTACACGTGGCAGAGAGCTGCGTGGGTTTGAACCAGGCAATTGGCAAAGAGAACACGTGAGACACACAAAGACAATAAATTAATACCAGAAGTCAAATATCTGCTACTAAATAGCACTTGTCAAAGAAATACTCAAAACGTTAGTAGGTCGTATCCTCGAATTCTGTCCACCCGCAACGTGCTTTGGCGGGTTCTTCAACAGCAACACTTCATCAGTACTGAAAGAAATATTTTAAATGCGAAGCATTTCTTTGAGTACTGCAGGCACTTTTAGCGTTTCTATCTGCGTATCTATCTATCTATCTATCTATCTATCTATCTATCTATCTATCTATCTATCTAGCCGCCTACGTCTGGGTGATCTCGTGATTACCCCTTTAACTTGGGGTAGACCAAAATTAGTATGTGAGAATACGATGGTTTGACGAATATGACTCGCTGGTCATGACATGAATAATGACAAAATCCCGTCGCGTACGTCGTCAAACTCTTTCGGGCAAACGCTGTGGCACATACCACGGGGCGGGTATGTGCCACTGGTATGCGGGTATGTGCCACAGGTGATTGACAGTTTAGACTACCCAGGAACGGCGAGACAAACATTGGTACTTTTAACGCCAGAGCGTTAAAAAGCTGACGTCATCAGCAGCGTTGACCGGACGAATGCAAATAATAAATGTCAGGGTCCCAACAGGAATCGAACCCAAGCATTCTGCGTGGCAATCAAGCATTCTACCACAGAGCCACGCCAGGTCTCGGAACTGCTTTTCGAATAGACCCTAATGTTCGTGAAACGTCAATTGTCGTTGCAGTGCTGGCTATCCAATTTTATAAACATGACATATGTACTCCGATGATACAGCCGTCACGCCGGGTTAACATCAATTATAGTAAAGCGCCATCCACTGAAGTTGATATATGTTGCAGTGTCCAGGGACTACCATCCTGGCGAGCACAAGCGCTACACAGTTTACCTGCTTCTGGTGTTGCTACTGCCCATGTTGCTGTTGGCATCGTTACGCAACTGTAAACAACTTGTTATGCAAAACATATGCGACTGTGGAACATATGTCTGTGCGTACAACATTTGTACATATCTTTAGGCGTAATTTCGTAACGTTTCGCTCAATAAAACTTTACAACACAGTCACCTTCCCTCCGAATGCTTCGCATAACATCGATTCCCAAGGTACGTGGAATCTGCCGAATTTTTTTATGAAGGCGTCTTGCAAGTTTTCCAGCGACGACGCAGTAAAATGAACTATCGCGGTGAAAACTATACGCGCCAGCAATGGACGTCAAAGAAGACGATTGCTGGAGCGCATTAGGGCTGTGCGAATAGTGACGTTGAGAACAACGAACACGAATCATACAGTGAAGACATCGAAGGGAATACGAACGCAAATCACGTACTATTCGAGTGGTTTTCGAAGGGAAATGTAATTTTTTTCACAACAGCTCGGGAAATCCATAAAGTATTGTCTGAAACAAGCGTTGACGGATATTAAGAAGGGAGCATTACGATTACTCTGAAACAACGAAAATACCGCAATTAAGTAAACTGAGGTAAGCTCGTTAACGGCAGTGACTTATGCATTTGAGATATTTTGTAACTGTCTACTGCAATATAGCGGTGACTGCAGCATTTAGTGCGGCACTTTCTGACAAGTGTTTAAATAAAACTGACACATATAAAACAATGCTGAACCGAACATCACTCAAACAGTTAAATGCTTAGTGAAGCAGATCGACTAGTTATCATGCAGTAGACTTTGGCACCAAAAGCCGCTAAATAGCAATGCTGAGTAACCTATCTACACGAACAATTTACGCAAACAACACTTATGTCTTCTATTATTCATGTAAATAGACGTAGTGAGAGCTTGCGAGGGAGGGTCCTAATGTGTCGCCGACAGCCCGGTGAAAAGTACCACGAAAGTCATGGTCATAACGGATTGATAACACTTTCGCTTCCGTGGCACAGCACTTTGAAACAAAGACATCTTTATCCAGTGAACAATGCCTTAACTTTTTGTCGATAGTGACGGTGCGCATCTTGGTGATGTAATGAGTAAAACAATATACGCGTACAGACGGGGGGGGGGGGGGGCAGCTTAATTACTTTGGAGGGGGGAAGGGGGGCGCTAAATCTGCCCCATAGATTGACCTAGTAAGGAGGGCACTGCGAAGAACCTTCGCCCCCCCCCCCCCCTTATGGGGAACCCCGAGCACGGCTATGACTAAAACAACAAAAAAAAGTTACCTCTCCCTAATGCAAGGTTTCATTGCATTGGGTTTTTACCCTCGCTGCTGATGAGTAAAAAGATATTCGAAAAAATTGAGGAGCTACTCCATTCTGTGAATGAGGAAGACCTAAATCCACCGTTGAAAGGTGAAACAGAATTTCGAACCTCAGCCGATCACGCACCCTGAAATGTCTGTCCCAGAAAGTCTATTTCTGCGTATGCTCCTCTAAAGTTTTCCATCTGAACGGACGCGACTTTTTGTCGCGACATGCGTCGTCTTATCCGGCTTGCCGCATGCGCTTCGTGTTTTGTCCACCATATTAAACAGTGTTTGCCAACCATGCGCTCTCTCCTACGTTTTTAGTGGACCCGTGGTGAGTATAGTTTGCTCAATTTCTGTAGCTCAAACCTATGCTAGACGTTCTTGGTCACACACATACATACCCTAGCCATATTCAACTTCGCTGTAAAATATTCCGTGTTCCGAATATGCACTCCTTGATTCGCGTACCGAATTGAGTATAACGCTATTTGATTCGCTATTAAGGAATGTCGTACATACGCAATTCCCTGAACTGGTGTGAAGGATACCTCCTGTAATATTGATGTGTCGTCTGAATGCAGACAGACAGACAGACAAGGAACTTTATTAAGGTCCTGAGGAGCCAGCCAGTGCAGTCCTACAGAGGACCCCTGGCTTGCTGAGTTGTTTTTTTTTTTTTAGAAATAGAGAGCAATAAATGCTTCAACTAAAAGTGCACATCAGCCTATCACCAATATTTCATGCAAGTTGAAGGTGCCTGTGTTGCCTATGTGAAAGGTGAAATGTCCATTCTCTTTGCGTGAACGTTAAGGAGGTGTGGCACTGTCACAGTTTGCGTAACTCATCGCAGTACTTAATCACTCGTGAAAACTAATATTTATACATTACCCGATGATGCATGGAATGAGTTAGTAAAGACTTTACGGAAGATGTTCTTGGGTATTAGACATCTTTAGACGGCGTAGGTGACGGCCTCGAGTCCTTCATCACGGGCGGTTGTCTCGGATTGCCGGACTGCCCATAGTTGATCGGCGAGGTCGCAGATTGAAAAAAATCATTAAATCGAAAGCGTTTCGCTCATCATGTATCCACACGAAGGATTATTTGTAATCATGTTTTTTAACTCATTTTCAGGTGCTTGTTATTCCTGGCGACATAGTGGTGGAGAAGGACGTAGCCGACGTGGTTGAGAAGACCGTGAGGCACTTCGGAAAACTAGACATCCTGGTGAGTTGAATGGCCACGGGACAAGGAACAGGCGTCCGCCATACCTTGCGAAGATCACACTCGAGCCTGCCGCCAGCCATCGCGATGCGTTACGCGTGCGCGCTATTCCCAAGAAGCTAAGAAAACCGATCACTCACTGGTGATAGAATCTGACGTTTACATCATTTGACTGCGAGACGGAAATCGCTAATCCGATAGCGCCATCGTCTCTACGTTTGACATTTACGGCCAGTGACGACGCGCTGGCGTGACTGCCCCCAATAATCGCAACGCGGCGTTTTGGCAATACACGATGAACCTAACAAACAGTTCCACACGCTCAGCCATGTAGGAGTTTATATCCAATGAGCCCCGATTCATTTATTGCGCCTTGGAATGAATTGTCTAGCGGGTAGCGCCCTTCGGCTGAAGCAACAGCGGGACAGTTGGTACTCGTACGATACTTAGGACTGTGCAGCGCCCACAAAAAAAGACGAAGGACGAAACAAGTGCACACGACATGCGCTTCTTTGCATGCATCGTCTGCGCTTTTTTTCCTCCTTCGTCTTCTCTGTGGGCGCTGCACAGTCCTAACTCCTAAGTATTAATCCATACCAAGTAACTCAGTTTTTCATCCTGAGGCTGCTCTTCCAATTGACAAAGGATATTGAAAAGGTGGTGCGTAAATGGTTAGTATTTGTAGTTTGCACATGGCTGGCATCTCTCCGCGGTACCTTCATAGCAGCCTAAAAGTTACGCGCGTGGGCCTACTGGGCTTCATTATTCCTATATCGCAATTACGCCTCCGTAGAGTTCACATTGTAAGCCGCAGATGCGCGAATTGCAAACTCATTGAAAGTCTTTTGGATTAGTGTTACCTCAGAATTGATGTTCGCGAGTGTAGACGTTGGTAGTAAAACGGTACACTACTTTTAAAAAGCTTTGGTCATCCCGGTGATGATATTTTAAGAATAATCAATGCGGCCTTATTTGATAACGAGTGAAAGCATCGTGTCTCACGCTTTCAATAAAAATATTCTCCGAAATGAATTTAAAAAAAAACTATGAATGGGCGTATGCCTTCAAAGTTTTGATCAAAGTATAATAGTCAAAGTTAGCTTGATTGCCTTTATTTACACCGCACTTCTCTCACCTTTCCAGAATCGGAAGAATTTCCACAAAGTAAATTCGTGGTTCAAACTAATTGCGTTTTTTTACGGCAGGTGAACAATGCTGGGATTCCCATGCTAGGAAGAATTCAAAATACGCCAATGGAAGACTTTAAACGAGCTTGGGACACCAACTTTCGCGGTCAGCTTATGATGACCCAGAAGGCCTTGCCACACTTGCGTCAAACCAAAGGTACGACTACGATTGCATTTTGCCGGCACTATTTTTCCGAGATAAAAATAATATTTGAGAAAAATTGAAGTTCCGTAGCTCAATATATTTTTTGAAAAACTAGCGCATCGATTCTGTTTGTTTTCTGCTCTTTCTGATTCTGTTTGTTTTCTGCTTTTCGCGTTGTCCCAAATTTTTTTCTGTTCGTCACAGTGTAGCCCAGTCCTGTACGCATGGCCTTTCAGCCAACTAAATGAAGCAGTTGTGGTTATGTGTAAACGTTGCCTTAATCATTATGTTCCATTACGCTTATATTAGGCCACGTTTGTACAGGAAAGACCTGATATATACGCGAGTGTGCACTCGCATTACTCAAACAGCTTCAAAGAACCCCACTGCTAAAAAAAATTGTCCGATCCTACTCATTGTGAGAATCGGTTTCATCCGAAGCAGTCATCGAGTACCTGTTAATGCTGCATTTTTTTAGTTTTAGCCGAATGTTACGAGGCGAACCGACGTGTTTTCGTAAATGGAGTAGTTGTGTGCACATCGTGCGCTCGTCCAGTCACGTCGATTACCCCGGCGTTTAAAGGGTACGGGGTAGGGTAAATTTAAATTTAAAAAAAATCATGGTTGATCCCCCCCGTCATAGGAATCGGTATAACACGAAAGTGAAACGTGTCCTTACAGAAGTAGTCGAATGTTTACTGCACATTGATATAAGAGAGCTTGCACAATGTATATTGGTGTGTTGGCAGTTATATACACCCTTTAACGTGGATGCATCCACGTTGACGCTTGATGGTACATCTGTATCCCGACGACTAACGTCTATGATGAATCATTAAAGAAACCTGGTGGTTATAGATGCTTGTGGTAGCTGTACGGTGAGAGCGGAGTCATTGAAAGCGGTGTGACAGCCAGAAGAGCGTCAATGATTGGGCGCCGAATTTGGGCTAAGGTCGCCTACTCGCGGCATGTTAGAGTTATTGAACAACGCTGCCCGACCAGAGGGAAACGCAACGCGCGTCGTGTCTTCCCCGTTGGCCGGCTGCGATTTTTCGCGGGGCGAGCTAGGAACATGGCTAGGGACGCGGAGTTACGGCCACGCGACGCACTCGCGCGTCGCACAGCTATTTTTGGTATGGACGGATGCTACGAGTGTGGATGCTAGGGGTAAGGTCGCCACCTGGCAGTGTGTTAATGCGTCGGCGAAATTGCACGTTTACTATTCGAAACACGCCGAATGGGACGGACGCGGAGAAACAACGCTTTGAAGAAAGTAATCGTGCATTTCACGGTCATAATGCATTACTTCTTTTAGCAAGATCACTGTGAGAGGACAGTGGTAGATATAAAAGGCTTGTTTTTAAAGCCTGCAAATGTATGTGACCGTGGCGCAGTGGATAGCGTGCCCGGCATCTCTTGTCGCAGACCTAGAGGTCGTAGGTTCGACTCCCGTTGACGGAACTTTTTTTCTTTGTCTTCTGATCATGTGTATTTTTTACGTCATTTCCGTGACGGAAATACGTCACTCAAATCTTGGTGGACCCCGACATGAAAACACTTTCGTGTTAAAAAAAAAGAATCAAAATTAGGCTTCTTGCTTGTTTGAAATAGTAAGGCCTTTCTTAACAACATCCAGTACCCCATACACTTTCGCGCACTTTGATTGAGCCAAAAAGACCAGGGTTTCGAGACCAGCTGACGAGAAGCCAAGCCCCTTTTTCTCAGACGGTGCACAACCTGACCTTTCTGCCTCAAGTGACTTCTTTTTTTTAATCAGAGCTGGTAGTTTCCCTGAGCTCGCCAGGTTTTAAAACAAGTATTCCGGCTACCTAAAAGCACATGGTGCAGCTTTTTTTAACACGCGTGGTATTTACCAAGTCCACTTACCTTGTGTGTGTCAGACGTGTACAGAGACGTTGTTCTGTTCATTTATTTTGAGTTTAGATGCGCCTTTCTTGATTTTGTTGCAACGGCTAAATATATTATCATGTTGACGAATCAAAGAAACTGTTTAGAAAGCGCAGTATAATTGTAAATCGACAAGCTTCGGCTACTAACATAAACGAGACCTTGAGCACTCGTGCGAGCACTTCAACAAGTAAGCCTTGTCCTCATTACGCATCACCGCATGGACAAAATGATACCGGTGATGACAATGGCTATGCTGTGATCGATGTTCAGCTTCTACAAACCGGGATTACGAGTAACTGTGTCTGCACAAAATGCAGAGGAACCGTAGCACTCGCACAGAACACAATGGATTGGATTCTTTGGAATGGAAATCCTCAGAACTGTTACCTTTGAAACCATTCTAGCTTTCAAAAAAGGTCTGCATGGCCAGAGTAAACGTTCTCAATGCCGTTTGGCATATCACCGAGGCACCACACTGCTATATGGTTGGGTGGGATGGACCACCATTGTCACCATTTGGACATTACAGAGAGACAGAAGATGTGACAAAACGAGCCAGGGAAACAAGAAAACAAGAAAAGAAGCGATAAGTTGATTCCTGTGATGACTATAAGACCGCTTGCTATTAATTAAATTGTTCAGTTCATATTTTTGAACAATACGTGAAATAAACTTGTTTTTCATCTTTAACTCTCAATATCTCAAAAACAATTTTTTGTTACATTTGCCCCATTATCGAAACAGCTTGAAAAAACAGAAGGCTGTCTTTTTACCAGAAGAAACCCAACAGCAGTACGAAGCCACTTAACTAGAATGGTGTATGTGTGCGGAATAGCTTTAATTATTTTGGCAGTTTTTCATAAAAAATAATGACTAAAATGTCCTGCTTTGCTAAAAAAAACGCCAAAATGTCACCACTTGAAGTACAATTACAGTTCTAGTTCAATTGCAATTAGAGACGCTGACGAATCAAATGAAACTGACCCGAACTATTTACATATAGTAGTTTAAGAGAAAATGGGTCTTAAAGGAAGGAAGGAAGCAAACAGAAAGGGAGAAGGCAGGGAGGTTAACCAGAAAGATTTCCTGTTGGCTACCCTACACTGGGGGATTAGGGAAAGGGAATAGAAAGGTGAGAAATAGAGAAGGAGGGAAGAGAAGGAAAAGAGACAGAGAGAGAGGCAGTGAATTCACTGCAGCGTGTGAAACTGCACTGCAAGTCAGAGGCGTTCACACAAGCCCGTCGTCCTCAAAAAGCCTCAAAATACATGGGAGGTATACGGCCTACCCTGTGCCCTTCAAGGGCAGTCTATGCTCTGCCACAAAGTCAGCACTTAAGAGTAGGAACGTCAGTTTTATCGAAACTAGCTGCATAGTATGGCGTGATGATGTGGATATCATACGTAGCATTCGTTAGCGTATCCCTCCAGTGTCGAGAAACGCATGAGCATAGCTTGCTGAGTCATAGGAGTACATCATCATCATCATCATCATCATCAGCCTGTCTACGCCCACTGCAGGGCAAAGGCCTCTCCCATGTTTCGCCAATCAACCCGGTCCTGTGCTTTCTGCTGCCACGTTATACCTGCAAACTTCTTAATCTCATCTACCCACCTAATTTTCTGTCTCCCCCCTGACGCGTTTGCCATCTCTTGGAATCCAGTCAGTTACCCTTAATGACCAGCGGTTATCCTGCCGACGTGCTACGTGCCCGGCCCATATCCATTTCTTCTTCTTGATTTCAACTATGATATCCTTAACCCCCGTTTGTTCCCTGACCCACTCTGCTCTCTTCCTGTCTCTTAAGGTTACATCTATCATTTTCCTTTCCATCGCTCGCTGCGTCGTCCTCAGTTTAAGTTGAACCCTCTTTGTAAGTCTCCAGGTTTCTGCTCCGTAGGTAAGTACCGGTAAGATGCAGCTATTATATACCTTCCTCTTGAGGGATAGTGGTAGACTACCATTCATGATTTGATAATGCTTGCCGAATGTGCTCCATCCCATCCTTATTCTTCTAGTTATTTCACTCTCATGGTTCGGCGTACATATGTAAGGCGTACATATGTACAGGAGTACATATGTGATGTTTATTAGACTGTTACAGAAGCCGAGGCAACACTCGAACCATAACCGAGGTTAGCCCGACATGGCGCCTGTATCATAGAAGTAGATATATAATGCTTGTTGCTTCGTTATCAAAGCGGATAGCCAGCACTGCAAGAAGAATTGACGTTGCACGGATTAATGTCTGGCTTAGTATCTTTTTCCAAAGCGATTTCATTGCCTGGCGTGGCTCTGTGGTAGAATGCTTGAGCACCACCCAGAATGTCTGGGTTCAATTACTGCTGGGATCCTGGTTTTTATTCTTTGCATTTGTCGGGTCAACGCTGCCGATGCCGGATTTTCTTAATGCTGTCGTGTTTAAATTGCAAGTTTTCACGTTATTCGTGTCATGACCAGACAGCCATGCTCGTCATACTTTAATGTCTTCCTATGCCAATTTTTGTCTGTTGAGGAAGCGACCACGAGAGCATCCAGACGCAGGCGGCTAGATAGATAGATAGATAGATAGATAGACAGGCAGATAAATAGAATAAATAGACAGAAACGCTCAAATTGCCTTTCGTTTGCTAAGAAATGCTTTGCATTTAAATCTCCACTCTTGTCATAGCAACAGTGCTTCTCACTGCGCCTTTCTTGCAGAATTTGCTTTATGCCGTTGCGGGCGTTCATGGACAAACGTTTTGTACGAAGTGCATGAGTTTTCTTACGTTTAATTTCTCAGAACATATTAAGTAATCTCTAAAAATACTTCTCGGTAGTCTGTTTCAAGAAAAATTGCAGCTGTACTGAAGCAGGAGGTGTGTTTTCTACTGTCCAACTAGTTTACCGAATGGCTTTTTATTTCAATCAAAATTGAAACTACTGATATAGCAAGTGAAAAAAAATTGCGCCAAGTTAAGATCCGTGACGTCTGCGCGTGTGAGACTAGCTTTCTTAGTTTCGGAAAACGGCGGATTCAAACGAAACTGACTGCATAATATACATGTATATAAAATTTGGAGGTTCCTTTGTTAGCCTATTTCGACGGGACCATTGCTTGGAAATAGCGTGATTGTGCACAATATCATTCTGCGGAAGTGAAACGCACACTTAACGACTTCCGCGTTCGCAATAGATCGGTTGAACACGTGAGCAACACGCTCACCAAACTTCGATATATCTAGTTATTGCGTCGTTTACTACCCCTAGAAGCAGCGAATCGCTTCGGTGCTTGCATTACGGGCCGAAGTAGATACTGGGGATGAATTTTCTCGTGATTATATCGCTCGTTATCACGCGGTTGCTTCAGAGCTGACGCCAGTCAACCGAAAGCGCAAGTGGCGCATAACCACCACTTTACGGGTGGCGTACTGCACAATCACGAAATAAGGAAGCAAAAAAAAAGGAAAGAGTGCAAACGTGCAACTGCTGATTTCATGAGCATAACAAGCCAATATATCGGCATACACGACAAATGCGCCGCCCGTGTGCGCAAAATCCCTAGCCTCTGTGAACGTAGTTGCGCAAATACCTCAAGGACCAACAAAACGGCCAAATGTATGGAGAAATAGTGCAGCCACCAAGCATCGCACATGCGTAAACGCCACAAGAATGCGTATACTATAGAACAGAATATAATCAGTTTCGCACTATCACAAGACAAGCCCCTTCTACTGACAATGATACCCAACACAATTGTTCCGATCAACATGCGCCACCTAAAAAAAGTTGCTTGTAAAAAGAACTGTATCAGAGAGGCGATCCAAAAGACCTCAAAACGACCTCGAGGCCTCGGAACCACAGGAAAAAAACTAATACTTATTCCAAAGCTATAAAATAACAATAATGGTAAAAACGACAAACAGAGCAAAAGAGCTCAACAGATGACGAAGCAACCACCTATAACAATTCACGACGACGTTAAGATGTACTTCGGGAAACAAGATTGATGTAGGAAAAAAGCAAAAGCAGGAAACCTGAATAATTAACGGGACGTGAGTGTGCTCGAGCGATTATGCGCTCTTTAAATGGCTTTCGAAGTTTGACGGCTCATCAGTTTAAGCGAGCGTTCATTTTTTCTTTTGTCCAGGTAGCATCGTGAACGTTTCCAGCATTTCATCGCTGACTACGGTAAGCACATTTTATGAGCGTGCAAGGACCGTGGTCGTCCTTTCCTTGTTTAGTATTTTTCCTTCGAAAAAAAGCCCCCCACCTCCCCGAAGGGAATCGTGAGGAAATGCGAATGCATTTCGCGCGCGCTTCACTCCATTTATATATGGTGGTTGTGGTTTGAAGAAGGAAAAGGCGCCTAATTTCTGCAGCCCGGTCGGGAGCACGGCGCAGCGCCTTTTTTTTTTGCTTTTTCTTGTTTTTTTTAACTTTTTTTTATTTATTTTTTTTAATTTTTTTTTCATATATAGCGCCGCCGAGCTCCGCCGCAGACCGCTTTTAGTTAACGCACACGCTGCGAATTTTTATTGTTCAACAACGCACAGGAGAAATCTCCCACCGGCACCACCTTGGAGGTCAAGATTCATTGCCATATATACGGGGTGGCCAGTGAACGGTTGTGCAGCGCGAGCAGTCGGTTTTTTCAACCAAGAAACTCGCTAGCAGACGCTGCCTGTGTCGGCGTCGCCAGGCGAGAGAGGGAGAGGGGGGAGCGTAGGAGAGGAGAGAGAGGTGGGGTGCGCATGCGCAGTGGGAGTGTGGACGCTGCGGGCAGAGATGCCTAGAGAAGAGAGGGGGGAGCGTAGGAGAGAAGAGAGGTGGGACGCGCATGCGCAGTGGGAGTGTGGACGGCGCGGGCAGGGATGCCTAGAGGAGAGAGGGGGGGGAGCGTAGCAGGAGAGAGAGGAGGGGAGGCGCATGCGCAGTGAGGGTGTGGTTGCCGCGGGGAGGGATGCCTAGGGGAGAGAGAGGGAGAGAGGAGGTTTTTTTATCTTTATTTTTTTTTGAAAGGGTTTGCGCATGCGCAGTAAGGGCGGTCACGCCGTACACCACCACCACCGGATTAAGCTTCGCCATAAGATGCTTCACATCTAACACCTGCCGGCGCGCACACCTCCTCAACCTATCCTCCTCCTCCTCCTCCGCGGACAACGCCAACGCCGAACAACGCCAACGCCGGATGCCTGACATAGCCCGACTATGAAATGCATTCGCATTTAAAATTACAGGTAACGCCTATTCAGTTAACGGCGGGACGGAGGGATGACCGCCACTGTAGCTCAGTGGTAGTCATCCCTCCGGACGCGTATCGGACGCATTATTCGAAGGTCGCAGGTTCGGTGCCTGCAGGCGGCAAGTTATCTTTTCGTCCACTTTCCTTTCTTCACATTTTCATTACAATTACTTCTAATTACATCCCCTATACTTTCCTTGGCATCATTGTCTGTTAGTTCTCATTAATCTTGTGTTCAACAAAGAAAACGAGCCCTTAAATTTACACTTCTTTCCTTTAAGAATACAAAGTGGTTTAGAGTACGAGGTGCGGAGGAAACGTGATCCAAATTGGCTTTCTCGACAAAACAGGTGATAAAAAAGAAGAGCCTTTGTAAAAGTTGCCAAAAGAACATGCTACGTCAGCACTTAATCAGGATTTCTAGCGGTGGTGCTACTCGTCCAGGCGAGGGCACGAGTAGGTGTGTTCTTTTTGTGGTGTCCAGCTAGCAAGTGCAAATGTATTGGGATCACGTGGTCGGCAAATTGCTGGAAGGAGCACTGTAAAAATGCTAATTTTATTAATACCAAAATGAAAGGCAGCCATATTTTCTTTGCGCGCCGCATCGGTATAGAACTGCCTAGGAGTACCTATGTCCTTTCAGTAAATGAAGGCTTGTCATGTTCTTTATTTGAAAAATAAGTTCGTCGTTGAAAAACCATCCGCGCCTTAAGCGTTGACGCCGCGTGTAAGGAAGCCTGTCGCATCGTGGAGGGCAAAAGCATCACCACCCACACTCTCACGTTTAGTTCCCCCACTCGCATGGGATGCATCAGGGGAGGCCCCACAAACCTGAATGAGCTGGCCCACTACAAGGTGCGAAGTCTCGCTTTCCGCGACCATGGAGAGCAACTCCCCTGCCGGCCCGCAGTTTTGGAGAACAAAGATCATCCGACCACATATAACGAAGTTACACAGCGCTTTTATCTCGGCAGCAGAGACTTTCTCCTTCCTAACGAGAAGTTAAATCGAGCGCAGGCATTGACTCTCAGATTAATGCAGACGTGGTCGTATCCCAGGCCGGCTTTATTGCGTAAAATTTATCACGACAATTATCCCAATAGCTCCTGCAGGCACTGCAACGAATTCGCTAGCCTAGACCATATGCTCTGGTCAGGCCCGTAGCCAGGCAAATTCTTCAGGGGGGGGGGGGGGGGGGGGCACTTGTTGAAGGCCTTGAAAAACGCCTATTTTCAGTATTTGTCCTCTGTAAAACACCCACTTCCATCCGAATTTCGAAGGGAGGAGAGGTCGGGCCCCTAGGGCAACCCCTGGCTACGGGCCTGGCTCTGGCGTTGCCGCTCGGTTACGGGCCATGGACCAAACCCTTGAAGACAAGTGGCTGTCCGCTATCAAGAGCCCCGATGTCGGGGCTCAACTGTGGGCTGTCCTGAGCAACGTTACTAAAATAAACCCGTAACGTTGGTCCAGAGGGCCCACGATACGCGGTTGGGCTTGGCCAGACTGTCCAAACGTGGGAGCGGCCCGCTGCGCTTGGAATCGTGCACCTCAGGACTAACAATAAAGTTTCGCATCGATCCATCCATCGTCCCGCTTGAATCGCTGCTCCCCTCACATCCGTTGCTGATGTCGCACCGAGTTGTGTTTTTTTTTTAAATGCGAAGCATTTCTTGGCGAACTTCGGTGACTTTGAGCGTATCTATCTATCTAGCCGCCTACGACTTTGTGCTCTCCTGGCCGTATCGTTAATGGGATTTATACCAAATTTGGTATGGTATAACATGATAACATGACTGTATGACAAACATGAATGACTGGTCATATAATGAAAATCATGACAAACTTGTCATGGAAAGTATGATTTACACGCCATGGCCGTAGTGCTCCTCAGGCCGTTTTCTTAAGTTGATATATCCAACAATTGGTACGATGAGACATTTCTGCATGACCAACAATAATGACAGGTGGTACTATGACAATCATGACCTGCATGTCATGTACAACATGATTTACATGCCACGCTCATGTCGCGCTGACGGCCGTTTCACTAGCTTGATGTACACCAAATTTGGTATTGCGTGACGTGACTGTATATATGACGAACATAAATGACAAGTGGTAATATGGAAATCATGATATGTCATGTGCAACATGACTTGCATGCCACGCTCATGACACTCTCGGGGCCGTTTCGCTAGCTTGATAACACCAAATTTGGTATTGATTGACGTGACTGTATGAAGAGCATAAATGACAAGTGGTAATATGGAAATCATGACATGTCATGTGCAAGATGACTTGCATGCCACGCTCATGGCACTCTCATGGGGCCGTTTCGCTAGCTTGATATACACCAAATTTGGTAATCAGCGACGTGATTGTATGACGTACGGAAATGGCAAGTGATGATATGGAAATCATGACATGTCACGTGCAACATGACTTGCATGCCGCGCTGATGATACTCTCGTGGCCGTTTCGCTAGCTTGATATAAACCAAATTTTTAAGGCGGAAGCCTTTAATGTGTCGCGCTCACATCCGTCCGCCCGTCCCAGCCCTGGCACGGTGACAGGTATGCCGGGGCGCGCAAACGGACGCCGGTCGCGTTGGACTCAACCGCGCTCGCGCTTTGCTTGCGTAGCGTCGCTGAGTCCAGCATGTCCAATCATGCAAGGAGGGAGACGCGCGCATCGCGTTCCATTCTGACCGACCCCGTCAGTGGGCACAGGCGTTCGAGGAACACACTTGGGAATTTACAAAGTGTCCGTCACTTTAAACGCTGGAACGCGGATGGCGTCGCACGATGCGCAAAGTGCGAATACGAACGCATGCTAAACGGAGGCAGATTGGTCTCGCGTCTCGCTGCGATTCGAGGTAAAAATGAAAAAAAAAAAAACACGCACACATTTCCATTTGTGTGCCATCCCAATGAGAGTGTAAAAAAAAAGACATGGCATAGTCAGTCGAATGGCCACAAGCTTTCGCCCAACACACTTTGGAATACAAAGTGTCGTTTTGAGCGACGTGATTGTAAGACGAGGATAAATGACAAGTGGTAATATGGAAATCATGACATGTCATGTGCAACATGACTTGCGTGCCCCGCTCATGGCGCTCTCGTGGCCGTTTCGCTAGCTTGATATACACCATATTTGGTATTGCGTGACGTGACTGTGTGAAGAACATAAATGATAAGTGGTAATAGGGAAATCATGTCATGTCTTATGCGACATGACTTGCATGGCGCGCTCACGGCCGTTTCACTAGCTTGATATACACCAAAGTTTGTATTGCGGGATGTGAGTGTATATCGAATATAAGTGCAGGTGGTAAAATGAATATCTTGGCATGCATGTCATCTACAATGCCATTTACATGCCACGCTCATGGTGCGCTTGCGTCCAGTTCGCTAGCTTGATATACACCAAAATTGGCATTGCGCGACGTGACTGTATGACGAACATAAATGACAGATCCTAACATGTAAATCATGACATGTATATTATGTACAACATTATTTGCTCCTTGCTGGCTGCTTCGCATTACATCGATTCCCAGAGTGCGTGGGATCTGCCGGTTTTTTTCTTCAGTAAATATTTTCGTCGAAAGCTTCACGACCATATTATTTGACATTGCCAGTTAAAAAAGTGACACTCACTGACTCCGTTTGTATGAACTCCTCCAACAGTTGCCCAACACTGCGCCGTACGCTGTCAGCAAGGCGGCTCTGGACCACTTCACACGATGTGCTGCACTAGGTATTTATAAGTTTATGAATGCCATCGTCCCGGTGTTAAATTTTGGCATGGTAGGGATCGCTCACGGATGGTCATGGCGTGAAACTGCCCTGAAAACACATAAAAAGAATGTTTTCTTTTTTTTTCTGCTAATTCTTCAAACAGCAGTTGTACCAAAGCAATGTCCAATTTCGTGGCATCAGAATCATATGAATAAATAATTAAATTGTCGAAAATTGATGGCAAAAAGCAGGAATGTTGAAGTTGTAGGAGCAAGCTTGACAAAAGTGTTGATAAATGTTGCGACAGTTATTTTTATGCTAATTACCAATGCCTAAGCGTTTTTGTAACATATTGTATAGTAACATATTGTATATTGGCAATATAGTATACAGTAAAACCCACTTATAACAATACTGGTTTTAACAATATCTCGGTTATAACAACGAGAAGCTGCTGCCCCATCAACTTTAGCATGTTTTTTTATGGCGAAAAAAAACGCTTAGGTCAATGCGCGCATGCCGCATTATCTGTTATAACAATAAATTTTGGCTGTTGGGTGTCCGTGCTGAAAGGTAATAGAACGAGAAATTCTTGAAAAAAAAACGAGAAATTCCAAGGTGTTGAACCCCCCGCCCACAACCCCAACGTCCTCCAGCGCCCCTTCGGATTCACGATATGGTGCGCTGCATAATGGAGTGGCACTACGGCAAAGCTCACTTTTAAAATCAGCAACAGCACTTTCGCACATGCAATTTGAGTAAAAGTTGAGATTTCGAAAAGCTACAGCGTCCGAAACTTCAGACGTTGACATAGATTTGCTCTATGGGGATTGTGGCGGTCCCGTGAAAGCGTCCAAATTTTCAAGCATATCTGAAATATTGGCAGCATTGGCATCCTTATCACTGATGGCTATTGGAATATTTCATTCGATATTATAGTTTTCTCACTACAGCCTGTCATCCCCCCTATTTTATTTTTTTCTTTCGTGGAACCCGTTTATAGCAATTGTCAGTTATAACAATAAAATTTTCGCGGCCCAAGAGTATTTTTATAAGTGGGTTCGACTGTATTGGAACATTGATTACATTTCATAAAGTACAAGCGTTTGGCCACAGTAACGATTTATGTCACTGTAAACTGAACATAAAGAAGTGGTGGAGGACAAATCTACCCTGAAACTATCTGGTTATCTATGAAAAAAAAATCACGCCATATCCACGAAGTGAATGATGATGAGTGGGCGAAGCTCGATCGTTTTCATTCCATGGCAGAAAGAGAATGTGTGGTCTGGAACGCGCTTATACTTCATGGTCATCAGCGTCATCGTCATCGTTATCACGTGTTGTGGGTACATTCCACTATACTGGAACGCGCTTATACTTCATCGTTATCTCGTGTAGTGGGTACATTCCACTATACTGCGTCATCGTCATCTTTATCACACGGAGTGGGTACATTCCACTATACGTGGCTATCTACCTACGTATACGTACTACTACTACTACTACTACTACTACTACAACTACAGAGGAGGGATAGACCCGCACCCTTAGGAGCTTCGCCCCTAAAAACCGTAAACAAGGATTCTGTGCTCGAGCTGACGTTTCGACAAGTGGACTTGTCTTCTTCAAGGCTAGAACTATAGGATTGACAAGTCCCAAGTCCACTTGTCAAAACGTCCGCTCGAGCACACACAACCCCTGTTTACGGATTTTTTCATCGCAACTTGCATCTTACCATTCCTGCCGTTTTTTGGATATCTGGTTATCTGTGATACAAAACTTTTAGTTGTCCGTAAAAAGATTCCGGTTAGTGAAAGCGTATAGCTGGTGCCTTTGCGGTAGGTCTGTATGCACAGCAGCTGCACCAACTGGGCTTCTCTGAGTGATACCGTGGTACAAAAACCAACTATTCAGGCGAAAGGCTTTAATGTCTCATGCTCACGTCCGTCGTCCCTCTGTCAGTGCCCTGGCGCGGTGCCAGGTGGCCGCCGGGGCGCGCCAACGGACGCCGGTCGTGTCGGTCGCTCCTCGCGTCGGACTCTACAGCGCTCGCGTTTTGCTTGCGTAGCGTCGCTGTGCCCCACGTGTCCAATCATGCAAGAAGGGAGACGCGCGCATCGCGTTCCATTTAGACCGACCTCGTCTCAATGGACACAGGCGTTCGCCGAACACACTTTGGAGTTTTTGATGAAGGCATTATCATAACTGATATCAAGATTAATTTTGCAATAGAAATTTCATCCGCCTATCTAAGCTGCGCATAAGCAGACCATAATTAATTCCATGTACACACGTCCCGAACCAACAATTCAGATGGAGACAAGAATGATTGTTAAGATAATATTACACACGAGCTGTGAGTAATAGCGCGTAGTACTATAGCGAAATTGAGCGCCAAATCTGACAGAAACAGGTAATATATATAGTTTAATGATTCAGGGAACCTTTGAAGTGAGTATAAATTTAATAAAAATAATAATACCTGAGCTACAGAAAAGAGTTGAGGTTTTGTCTTCAAGAGAGATAATATTTTTACGCAAGACACCGGTTATAAATCCATAATTTTTTTTATTAATTGTGAGATGAACGATCGCAACGCCAGAGTCACCTCTAGTTAATCTTAGGAAACCCTCTATGCTTCGAAACACCGTCTACTTCCGGTTGCCGCGACTCCGTCAACTTAGTGCTTGTTGGCTAACCGCTCTTGCCGTGCGGGCCCATGCTCCTACGAATCGTGCCGGTATGGAACCTGCGTTGCGCGCGCGCCTTCAAAGGATCGCCAACATGCTGGATGCGTACGGTGACACGCCGTGCCAGAGCACCTCCGCGCGAGATGAAGAGCCGCCGCCACCGCAACACGACGAACAATAAGGAGCGCGGGAAGCTGCTTGCAGACTAACCGGAAGTCATACGTTCTCGTTCGACCAATCAGAGCATGACTTGCGCCCCGCATCACAGATTCAAATTCGTGACGTCACACACGTCACTACGCAGGCCGGAAGCGCCCGGAGAGGAGAAGGGATTGTTTCTTGGAATTTGTGGCGCGCCCGCGGATTCGTAGTACTGCCACGTGGCATCGTTGATCGTGACGCGTTCGGCACACAATACGCGTGTTTACTTGAAATGTTTGAAAAAATATCGGAGGTGGTTTAGGGGCCCTTTAAGGAGAGTTAGGTTGACAGGTTCGGCTCCGGCTGCTCCTAATCTCTTACATAATAATTTGCATCATAAAGTAGTCGATAATCATAAAGCCATACAAGATTTACACATTAAATCACCATACAAAACAGCAATGTTCGCCGCTGAAAGCCATGTTGGCTCAGATATAAGTGTTTGAGTGAAAATGGCACCGTTTTGACACTAATTGCTGGCAACGAAAGTACGTGTATTACGTTTCCGAGTTCGCATCCGTGAGTACATCACATAAACAACCATCTATCTAATAAAATAGACCGGCATCCAAGCGAAATGCAATTAATTGGAAAGTGACAGACAGCAAGCTCGCGGCATGTGACAGCATAATTTACAGGTATATAAAAAAGTCAGCCGAAGCAAAGCCCCAGCAATGGATGATCGCTACTGTATAACTAAACGCTGACTGTAGAGTAAAAGTCGTTAATTCGGATTTCACGGGACCGGAAAAGCTGTCCGAAATAACCAAATGCCGAATTATCGACAGTATCAAGAAAAGAATGACAAACTGTCTATTACATCACTACACTTTATTTTCGTCACAAATACGTAAATACAACTCATATTTTGCGAAAGAGCCGCAATTTTCGTAATTCGCTACTGAATTCAGTTTACAATGTGGCAGCAGCTCAAGACTCCCGTGTCTTGAACCTAAACGTGCACCGAACCCGTGCCTTATTTAGTGCCAACAACGCGATTGTGGATGGCGACCACGCCCTAAAGAAAGTCCGCGGCTATTTCAGCTGTCCACAAACGCCGATTTCGTCCCTTTGCATCGCACATTTGCGGCGCTTAGAGCTCGGAGTGCTCCGAGGATCGTCCGAATAAAAGCAGTACTGACACGACTTGAAGACACAGCAAAAGGGACATTTTTCATTTCCTCAGTATGCAGTGACATACTGAGGAAATGAAACACCTACCGGAGTCTGAAACACGTATAAAATGCTTTATTTTGATTTTAAAGTTTCCGTCGCTGAGCATCTGCAAGCCAACCCCACCGCAATGGACATTATCCCGACGTGTCAACACAGTTCCACTGAGTTTACGAACTCTGCGTCCTGCATGCAGCCTAAATCGCAGAAATCACTATCGGGTCCACTGGGCGACAATTCACTTTGCATCGCGAGCAGATGACAGATTTGCCGTTAGTACGCCGCCACTTGCTGTCTCCCCGTGACGCACACTGCTATGACACGTCACTGCGACGCCGACCCCTCGACATCGATACCGAAAGTGTGTTTTTAAGGTAGCGCTAATAAAAACACCTTCGATGTGTTCCCAGGCACCACAATACCCGTTTTAGGTTTTTCGACCCTAGTACTTTTATTTAGAGCAAGAATGCGAAAATTTTTTTTAATTCGTGTCAGTACTCCTTTAACCGTTTTGAGGTCAAATACGACCGAATTAACGGTATAGTTTGATGCCATTAACCAATGCCAATGCTGGCCGCGACCAGAGAACACGTCCGAATCCTCTGATTTTCTGAATTAATGGGTATCAAATTAAGGAAGCTTTGACTGTAATTGCTCATGTTTCATCACTTGAGCTAATGACTCTTCCTCTTTTTTTTTCTTTTCCAGAGAATGCGCCTTACGGTGTACGTGTGAACGCTGTCAAGTAAGACTACTGTGCAACATGTGAATTTGTTTAGCTCCTTGATTTGTCTGCGCTGTGTAAAGTTCACGTGCTCTAAGGAAGCGCATAAGTTCTACAAAATATTCATCCGAACAGCTCCTCAGTCATTCACGAGAAGCGTGAAAGATTACAACTGGCCAGCTCCCTCACTTTGCCCGCGCATGTGAACCCAGATGCCCTATGTAGCTGGCGAGCGGCACGACAATGCAAACAATTATGCCTGCACTTACGTTGAAACATCTTACCACATTGTAGAAATACAGATGAAAGAGGATGGAATACATTTTTATTAGTGTCCTGCAAGATGCTCGCGAACGCGTTTAGGGTTCCCACCCCACGTTGGGACTGAGAGGCCTGTCCTGATAGTGGCATCGCGGGCTAGCTGGACGGCCCATGTCTGGTCGACTAGGCTGGGGCTGCGCAGGACAGCTTCCCATCTTACTGAGAAACCATCGAGGTTACCATCGTTATACATACAGTGGTGCACTCTGATAGCACGTGTTTAGGCGTAGCCCTGGCGAGTTTCGCGTTACAGATATCATGAGGCTAGATTTTGGGTATATACGACATTCAACAAATAAACCATGTACGATTTATTGCATTATCTAGAATACAGGTGGATTTCGAGGAAGACTAACGACAGCGTCAACGCTTAGCAAACACTACCTATGAAAGAGTACTCGTAGTCCGAGGCGAAATAAAATCGCAACCTGTGCACACGAGCTACGGCACTCAGACGTCAGACTTTTAGACTTTTATCTTTATTGAACAAATCTTCCTTAATACTTTACAGACTAGGTACGAATGTTTGTTATATAACACTAAAGTCTACGCGCTAACGTGAGTGTGGTGTTACTTCGGACCCTTTAAACGCCAATGCAGTCGACGTACTTGGTGAAGCCCCGAAAAGCCCACGACTACTCAATTTTATAGAAAGACATTCATGCATTCACCACTCAGCGCTTGACTAAGAAAAAACAAAGAAACAAAGCGGCGTAGGCAGCTACTCGCTGATTGCTTCTCAAGCAATTAATTCACAGAATGCGTGAATTCTGCCGGAATTCTTTCAAGGCATTTGTTGGATTACTTGCAAGTTCGAGGTTATACGAGCATCATCGACGATCATCGAAGTGGCATGCCTCCTGCAGTAATGAACATGTGCACATTGCTTGTTTGTAAATGCAGCCCTGCTGTCATCCTGACGCCTATAATAAAAGACCCAGCAGTGAGCATGGAGCAGCACGCAGAGGTACGCACCTTATGAAGTACTTTTTGTGAATATTCGTCGACAGCATGAAATTGATCATATAACGTTTAGAGATACTTCTCCATTTTTTTAGCACGTTTAGGAAAACTTATCTCGCGATTTATCCGGCACTTCTGGTTATGTCAAGTTCGTACCGTGTTTCTCTTTTCGGTCCGTCCGCGTTATCAACGCGATAAGCCAGCCGCGAGTGGTGGATGATAAGAATAACATAGGATAAGGCATAGTTGGCAGCGCTTCGCGATAGCACCCCTGCTCGGTCCATGCTCCCGCTGTGACAGTTGGCCACACTAATGCCCTGCTTTTATTGATCTGAGAACACTGAGAACATTACATGAAGAATAACTTAAAAAAAAAACCGGCAGATCCCACGCACTGTGGGAATTGATGTAATGCGAAGCAGCCAGCAAGAAGCAAATCATGCTGTACATAATATGCATGCCATTATTTACAAGTTGGGACCTGTCATTTGTGTTCGTCATACAGTCACGTCGCGCCAATACAAAGTTTCGTGTATATCAAGCTAGCGAACTGCACGCAAGTGCACCATGAGCGTGTCATGTAAATGGCATTGTAGATTTTTATTTATTTATTTATCAAATACTGCGGACACGTAGTCCAAGCAGGGAGGGCAATAAAATGGTACAACAGTGAGCATGTTACAGCAGTGAACAAAAATGGTAAAACAATGAACAAACAAAAAAAATCAGAAGAATTGAAAGGAAATTAAAACAAAACAAAAACAATAAAACAGAAATAGTCAATATGTTTGACGAAACGCTATAAAACAGATCAATAATAATCAGCATTAAGGTGTCGATTCGATTATGCAATTCCATTCTGTTATTGTGCGAGGGAAAAAAGAATTCTTAAATGTGTTTGTTCTCGCGAAGTAAGGTGTTAGTGCATTTTGTCTACGGTAACGCGTGGTTCGGGTTAATAGGGGTGATAGATATAGAGATGAGTCTAGTGGTGAATTGTTCGTGTAAAGTAGTTTAAGAAATTCCAGTCTCTGCTTCTGTCTTCTCACCTCGAGTAGTTCAATATGGTTAGCTTTCATAAGTTCTGTGGGTGAATCCAGTCTTGAGAATTTGTTAAATATAAATCTAACTGCCTTTCGCTGCACTTTCTCGAGGTTATTGATATTAGTTTTAGTATACGGGTCCCAAACGATACATGCATATTCTAGTTTAGTTCTGATTAAGGTGTTATAACATAGCAGTTTTACATCGGAAGGTGCTTTTTTAAGTTTGTGCCTCAGGCATGCCAAGATTTTCATGTTACCACCTGCCACTTAAGTTCGCTTAATCTTTTACCTCGAATCGCAGCGAGACGTGAGACCAATCTGCCCCCCGTTTCGCATGCGTTCGTATTCTCGCGCTTTGCGCATAGTGCAGACGCCATCCGCGTTCCAGCGTTTAAATTGACGGACACTTTGTTAATTCCAAAGTGTGTTCCTCGAACGCCTGTGCCCACTGAGACGGGGGGGGACGGGGTCGGTCAGAATGGAACGTGATGCGCGCGTCTCCCTCCTTGCATGATTAGAGACGCTGGGCACAGTGACGCTACGTAAGCAAAGCGCAAGCGCTGTAGAGTCCAACGCGACCGGCGTCCGTTCGCGCGCCCCGGCGCCAACCTGGCAGCCGTGCCAGGGCACGGCTGGAGGGACGGACGGACGGACGGATGGACGACCGGACGGACGGACGTGAGCATGAGACATTAAAAGCTTTCGCCTTAAAAATTTGGTGTATATCAAGCCAGCGAAACGGCCACGAGAGTGTCATGAGTAGAGGCCGGATTTTTAGGCACTAAAAAGTCGCGTTTTAGGCGCCAAAAATAGGCAGGCAAAACACAGTTTTAGGCCCCCCAAAATCGTAAATATAGGCACAATAAATTTTTACAAAAACTCATATTTTCGAAGAAAGACGTGCGCGACCTGTGTCTACGACAGGAAAGCAAACGAATGTTATAGTTTATGATGACACAAAGGCGTCAGTGGTTTAACAAAGCCATGCAATTGTCGTTTTTCCCGCACGGTTTCCAGAACACGGTCTCTCCTTTTATTGTCCAGCATGGGGATTTAAGTGTTTGTCCGTCGAATAAACACGTTCCTGTGTCACTTCCTTTTCGGCATGGCTGAGAACGGCAGCACAAGAGCTAATAGCCAGACCGCTGAAAGGCCAGAAGAGTCTTTTAGCCTCGTATTGGCCGGGTATAATCGCACGCGATCAATTTCTCCTCTCTCTGTGAACCCCTTAAAGGGCCCCTTACCAGGTTTGAGCATTTCGAGCTGGCAAGTATAATGCATGCACTGGGCGCTAACGATCACGTCTGCCAAGATTTCCAACGCTAAGCGCCCCGGAAAAAGATGAAATGTCAGACTGAATGCCGCTTCCCTTGATCTAACGGACGCGCGCACCAATATTGAGGAGTTGACGTACAGCAAGGAATGGTCCTGCGTACGTCACAGTAGTACGTGAACACTGCGAGAATTATTCGAGGTGACATGTGTAATTTGTGCAATCTGTTGGTTGAATAGAAGAATGAAAGTTGTATGAATATTAAAACGTACAAACGGAATCTGTGCACGTTTTTATTTATTTTCTTTACTTCGAATCGAGCGCGATGCGAAGCTGACTCCATTTAGTTTGCGTTCGTGTTCTCGCCGTTCCCGCGTCGTGCCGGCGCCAGCCCCTGAAAATGCCTGGCGTGTTTTTGGTGCATCGTCTCCTACAGCAGTTCCAGCGGTGCGACGCGCTGTGTCGTGGTAAGGATACATGATCCATGCCAGCCTCTCCAAACGCATAGAGGGATCCATCCCTCAGAAACAGGCAGTACACTAGCGAGAACGCCGAAACGATACAACACAGCTTGTGTGCACGACCTGGCTTGGGCATGTCATGCGCACACAGTGTAACCTTGCGTGCGTATGACGTGTTGATGCGTCTGCGTCGTGTGATCTTCCGGCTCCGAGTTGCTCCAATACCGAAGAGGGCAGGGAAGGAATTTGGCTTGCGAGTGGTAAAGGTTTCAAGCTCACCTACCGGCATCATGCTTTCGCGGCTCGAAATGAACCAATTAAAAAGTTCTTGTGGTACAAAGCTCTTCATTGGGCACACAACAACTTCCAGTGTCTAACTAAAATTTCTCATGTGACCAGGTGAAGCGCCCTTTGAGAAGTAAATTACAAACGAAACAAGAGCCACGTGCACATCTGATTTTTTTTAACCTACACTCTACTTTCCCTTACGGCACTCCATGGTTTCGCATTCGTTCTCCGTCTTCCTGATTCTGCACACAGAGGCACCTCCTGTTAACTGCCACCACCAAACTCAGGTCTTCAAGGAGGTGCTTCAATTCCTTGGGAACATTGGACTGGAAAACCGGCTGTAAAAGCCACCCGCCACGTCCTCGGCCATGGACACCACTCTCCTCTTCTTTCTCTCTCCTCTTCCCACCTTTATTTTCCTCTCCCCATTGCACTGTATACGCTGGGACGTGCTCCCATTTAGGGTTGCAGAAATAGCGTCTTTTCCTCTCCTCCTTCAACCGCTCGCGCCATGTCAGTGCGGTGGGTAAGGTGGCCGGCGCGTCCCATTTCACGGCTGCTAGCGGTTGATCTATGGAAGTTTGTTGAACTAGGGAACTAGGTTGTTGCACCGCATAGAGTTCCGAAGCATCAATTTTGCTGGTAACATGAATTACGGTCTGAAACTGTACTAGAAAGGAAAATTTGAGTTTATATGGTGTTCATATAGGCGCCGTTTTTGAAAATAGGCATTTATAGGCACTTGGAGACATGTAGGCACGAACCCCAAAAATAGGCATTTATAGGCACTATAAAAACACTATAAAAGCTCTCCTTAGCCCCTATTTCATGCTCATATATCAAAGTGGCTCGATAGGAACGCAAGGAACAAAATAGGCATTTGCCTAAAATCCGGCCTCTAGTCATGAGCGTGGCATGCAAGTCATGTTGCATATGACATGTCATGATTTCCATGTTACCACTTGTCATTTATGCTCGTCATACAGTCACGTCACTCAATACGAAATTTGGTGTATATCAAGCTAGCGAAACGGCCACGAGAGTGTCATGAGCGTGGCATGCAAGTAATGTTGCACATGACATGTCATGATTTCCAAATTACGACTTGTAATTTATGCTCGTCATACAGTCACGTCACTCAATACCAAATTTGGTGTATATCAACCTAGCGAAACGGCAGCCAGGTTGCCATGAGCGTGGCATGCAAGTCATGTTGCACATGACATGTCATGATTTGCGTATGACCACTTGACATTTATGTTCGTCATACAGTCACATCACGCCATACCAAATTTGGTGTATATCAAGCTAGCGAAACGGCCGTCAGCGCGCCATGAGCGTAGCATGTAAATCATGTTGTACATGACATGCAGGTCATGATTTTCATATTACCACCTGTCAATTATGTTGGTCATGCAGAAATGTCTCATCGTACCAATTTTTGGAAACATGGAGTTAAGAAAACGGCCTCAGGAGCACTATGGCCATGGCGTGTAAAGCATACTTTTCACGACAAGTTAGTCATGATTTTAATGATATGACCAGTCATTCATGTTCGTCATACAGTCATGTTATGCCGTAACAATTGTGGTATAAATCGCAATAACGATACGGCCAGGGGAGCACAAAGTCGTAGGCGGCTAGATAGATAGATAGATAGATAGATAGATAGATAGATAGATAGATAGATAGATAGATAGATAGATAGATAGATAGATAGATAGATAGATAGATAGATAGATAGATAGATAGATAGATAGATAGATAGATACGCAGAAAGTCGCCGAAGTTCGCTAAGAAATGCTTCGCATTTAAAAAGCAAGATTCGAAACTGAAGAAACATACCTGGATTTTCAGGGATCTTCCCGACGCGTTTATTCGCGTCTGTGGTGTGCCCTTGCCCATGACTGGCGATCCGCCGAGGAACACTTCTTCCACGGCGCCGTGAACATGCCCCGCTACGAGAAGCTCTCCGCCCTTCTTTAGATTACCTCCTCGGAAGAAACTATCTATAGCACGTAGCTCTCTGAATCGAAATAATTGGCACACTCTGCAGTGCTATGGCTAGCAAAACACGAGCCGGCTGCACTGGTTGAAATCAGCGCAGTGAATTCAGGACCACCATGGGCCACGGCCGCCCGATGGAACGCGCTTTTTCATACATCGGCCTTGACAGTGCAATCTGTTTCAAGCTGCTGCCGCGTTAGCCTGAGGGTAGAGTGTACTAGAACAGGGGAGTGCTCGGAACGGCCGCAGCATCAATGCACAGAAAGTGAAGCCCTTAGAGGGTCAATCCGCTTGCGGTGCTGCGATCGGTAGTCGGCAATGTGTCGTCGTTATGAGAGTGGCACGCGGCTCCACCAAAGTGGTGCAGTGGTAGAATGCCCGCTTCCCACTCGAAAGGCCCGGGTTCGAATCGCAGCTGTAGATGTTGAGTTTTAAATGCGAATGCATTTCTTAGTCGGGGCATGTCAGGCGTCCGTCGGTGTCCGCATCTCTCCGCTCTCACTCCCTCTCCCATAGCAACAGCTGCGGGCGCGCGCGCTTATCCTCGCCCCTAGCAACCGGAGCAGGTGGTGCGGGCGGAGTAGCGGATAGTGAGTGGAGAGGAGGAGCGCTCTGGTGTGTGAGGGCGCTCGCATCGCGGGAGCTCGGCGGAGCTCCCGCGTGTGTGGAGAGAGTGTAGGAGAGGGTAGGTGCAGTGCTTCGCCGCTCCTTCTGTCGCCGTTCGCTCTCTCTCCTCCCTGCGCCCCACTCTCCCGTCCGCTCGCTCGCACGTATATATGTTAAAAAAAAGGAAAAAACAAAGAAAGAAAAAGGAAGAAAAAGGGAAAAAAAAGAAAGAAAAAAAACAGGCGCTGCGCCGTGCTCCCGACCGGGCTGCAGAAATTAGGCGCCTTTTCCTCCTTCGAACCACAACCACCATATATAAATGGAGTGAAGCGCGCGCGAAATGCATTCGCATTTCCTCACGATTCCCTTCGGGGAGGTGGGGGGCATTTTTTATTCTTTAGTGTAACTTCTTATAGCTGTATTGTTCTTTTGTTTCCTAAATCTCGATTCAATTGGTACGCATATTATCCACAACAGCAACTTGAAATGTGAAGTAAAATACACTAAATTTTGACAGTGAGCGTAGGTTATTTGCAGCGCCGCCGCACGGCATTCAACAAAAACGTTAAAGTATGGCTCTGAGATCTTTGCGAATACGAGAAATCCCGGAGGCCGGGCACTCCCCTATTCTAGTACACTCTACCCGAGGGTGATAAGCTGTGATCGTTTAGTGAGCGAAGCTTCCCGCGCTACACGCTCGCAGTTTCGCTCAACGGGCTCGTCGACGCCGTTGTCGTCTTCCCCCAGCTCATGCATTTTATGTTGCCGCGTTCGCCTGAGGGTAAACGAGGTCTGGCAAAAAGAAGCTCACCCGCTTAATACTACGGTTCTCTGACGGCTGCTAAAAATTTAACGCCTCTTGAAATCACACGGAAACGAGAACACCTCAAAGAAAGCAGTAAAGCACGGCGCAGTGGCTTGCTGCCGCTTGCGTCGTCTGCTCCCATATCCCGTCAAATTTGCTGCCGTGGCCGCTTTGGCGCTGAAGGCAGCGCGCGACTGTGGCGCCTCCTAACGTATGCACGGTGCCTATATCTCCGGTAAAAGGCGCCAGTTCCTACAGAAGCAACCTGTAGAATGTCCATCATGTTGCTATCCCGGCTAGGATAACACCTGTGGCTACCAATAAAACTTTATATCATAATTCGCGGACTTTATAACCATAAATGACCAATATGACAGGCTGGGTAGTCATGTTTGCCGCTCTGCTCTTGAATAGAACACTATAAAATACATAAATATTTGAAACCAAATAAACTGAGGTCGCAGTATTAGTAACATTTAGAAATATTGCTGCTTCAGCGTCAGTGTTTGAGTGTTGTCCTGTAAAACACCCGCGATAATGTTTCAATGAACCATGCATTGAACGTCCACGTGTAAGAAGGATGGAAATGAAATGGTGAAACGTTAATAAGCCTTACGAATTCTCAAAAGAATTTGCTTGAGCCTCAAGGTGTGCGTATTGAATCGCCCTCATTATGGTCTTTAGTGTGACACAAACGGTAACATTGCCAACCTCATTGTTTTCATCGGGCTGCCAGAGACTGGAACGACTTGCCCCACAACGCCGCTGCAATGACAAGTCATTCTAAATGTCCGGATAATCTACAATATTAAGGTGAAAGCCTTTAATGTCTCATGCTCACGTCCGTCCGGTGTCCGTCCGGCGTCCGTCCGTCTTTCCGGTGTCCGTCCGGCGTCCGTCCGTCCGTCTGTCCGTCCGTCCGTCCGTCCGTCCGTCCGTCCGTCTGTCTGTCTGTCTGTCCGTCCGTCTGTCCGTCCGTCCGTCCTTCTGTCTGTCCGTCTGTCTCTGTCCGTCCGTCCGTCCGTCCGTCTGTCTGTCTGTCTGTCTGTCTGTCTGTCTGTCTGTCTGTCTGTCTGTCTGTCTGTCTGTCTGTCTGTCCATGTCCGTCCGTCAGTCCATGCGAGCTCTGGCACGGAGCCAGGTAGGCCGCCGGGAGGCGCAAACGGACGCCGGTCGCGTCGGACTCTACAGCGCTCGCGCTTTGCTTGAGTAGCGTCGCTGTGCCCAGTGTTTACAATCATTCTGACCGACGCCGTCTCAATGGACACAGGCGTTCACAGGAATACACTTTCGAATTTACAAAGGGTTCGTCAATTTAAGCACTGGAACGCGGATGGCGTTTGCACGAAGCGCAAAGCGCGAGAAAATACTAACGCATGCGAACGGAGGAAGATTAGTTTCGCGTCTCGCTGCGATTCGCGGTAAAAAAATTAAAAAAAAGAAAACACGCCCACATTCGCTTTGTGTGTTATCCCACTGAGAGTGTAAAAGAAGAAAGACATGGCATAGTCAGTGGAATGGCCACACGCTTTCGCCGAACACACTTTGGAATGTACAAAGTGTCATTCAATTTTTTCTTAACCACGGTAACCCCGGTCATTCGTTCTGCAAACTAAGCACACTAACGAACCCTTATTTCATACCCCAAATGGGGTCTTTAAAGTGAGAAAATTAACTGAAGTGACCGTTCATGGAATAATAACCCCTGCTTACTATTCGCAATTCAAACTTTCCTCAACAGCGCTCCAAGGCAGCCCTACAATCTGTGCTATCAGCAATGCGTCGAGGGCCATACGAACAGCTGGTATTTGAAATTCGATGTCTTCTTCATACAGCCCATGAGAAAGGGCACCACGTGACGTTTCGTGGCTTCCAAGTCATTGAGGCGTCATAGGAAAGAGGCGAACACGCCGATAATGCCGCTCGGGCAGCTCTTGAAGGCGCACAGGAAGACACCATACCTTTCAAGGTCTGACGCGGCCAGCAGTCTCCGAAAGCTTGCACAGGGGATCACGCTCTCTTTATGGCGCCCACCAAGCAATCAGACCAACCGGACAAACCGTCAACACCGCCTGTGCTCTTTGATGGATCTCTATATGCCAACAGGACTCCGCCGAAGTGATGACACACTGCTTTATCGTTTATGGTTAGGTGTGGCTTTGCGAAGTCTTATTATTTTCGCATTGGGATGGCCGACGACGCTCTCTGCGATGCCTGTCGTTGCGAGGAGACACTGCGCCACATACTGTGTGACTGTCCGCTATATGATGTTCAGAGACAGTCACTGGTGTCTGTTCTAGCGGACCGTGACAATAGACAAATGTCTGTTGAATCTATTCTTGAATGTCGTTCACAGAGGACATCGCAGCTGAAGGTGGCCAAGGAACTACTGAAGTTTCTAAGAAAAACGAACTTGGACAAGCGGCTCTGACAGCGATGTCGCGTACCACACCAGCGTGATGGACTGTCAATGACTGCTTGTTTGTGTGTGTGCTGTGTTATGTGCTATCTTTCTCTCTCTTTCCACTCTTTCCCCTCCCTCTTTCAATCTCCCCCATCCCCTTCCCACGTGCAGGGTAGCAAACCGGTTATCCTGGACTGGTTAACCTCCCCTGCCTTTCCTTCTCACCATTTCTTCTCTCTCTTCCTCAACAGCCTTTCTCGACTCAGCGGAAACAGCTATCAACAAAACTAGATGGTGCTGACACTCTTCTCTCCCCCCACGCTTAAGCCTCGCTGATGACCTCCGCTAAGTAATATGACGTGTTTTTCTGTGTGCTTGCGTAGCACAAGCTATGTACGCCTGTTCACAGCTTTACTGGGGAGGAATCTCAGTTGGCTGAAAATACGCCATGATCCAGTTGCGGCGATACTTTCATTTCGCGTGCTCGAAGGGCTGCTGTTCGAGACATGCTTATCAGTAAAAAAGTTGATCTAGTAAGCACAAGCACGCTTCTGTATGACGGGCTTGCTTGGTAACAACTTCTAAATTTTAATATTCCATTCTAGAGCGAATAGTTGCTGTAGGAAAATGCTCGAAGGCAAGTTATGCTGTGGGAAGGCACACGAGAAACACCTCTCCACTTAGGTGCGTTCCATGTGGGTACTAGACGTGCCTTGTTACCTGATAATGGATAAAGAACTGCAGAGTTGCAGATGGGCGTCTCTTGAGTGAATTTTTTGGTTTCGGTGTGAAGCTCAGCTACACCTGTTTACGAAGCAGACAAAGTTCTGGATTCATTCCTCTTGTAACAATACAATAACTCGGATTGGCGAGAGAACAAGTACAGGAAGAGAGAAAGAAAGAGAAAGAGAGAGAAACAAAAGCAAAATGCACAAAAAGATAGAAAGATAGAGACAGCAATAGGCAAAAGAAGAAGAGTTAGAAACAGACACAGAAACAAGATAGAGAAAACCGAGCGTAAGGCAGAAAGAGAGAGAAAGAAGTAGAGAAAGATAGAAAGGGATAGAAAGGAAGAGAAAGCGAGAAATAGAGAGAGAATAAAGGCAGGCAAGAAAGAGAACTAAATTGATGGAGAGCGAAATAAATAAATAAAAAGAAACAGGTACAAAGCAAAGAAAAACGGAGAGAATGAGAAGAAGAAAGAAAGAGAAAAATTAAGAGGAACAAGGAAGGCCGCCCTGCTCCGCGCTTCCTTCAGGCTTGGCACCACTAGGGCGAAGCTGCCTTAACTTTTTTTATGACAGTCGAGGTACATTGTTATTATGGCATTTTGATCATCCATGCAGATGATGCAGAAACTGACCGGCGCGGCGCATGCACTCGGACGTGTCGGCAAGCCGGAAGAGGTGGCAAGCTGCATTGCCTTTCTGGCATCCGACGATGCCTCCTTCGTCACGGGCATTACTATGCCCGTCGACGGCGGCATGCTTCTGGTCTCCACCTTTCCAAGTCTTCCGCAGGTGCTGAAGCCTCAGGACGTTGATTGACGGCCTACGCACGAACACTTCATCGGCGATGCCGGCCGTTTGAAGCAACATAGGGGCACCTGCAGTACCTTGAGCAAGAGAAGCTACCTATATCTCACGTTGAAGCCTGTACGCTACCTCCATTTTGGCCCCATGAATGTGGGCTTGAAGCGGTAATACATGATAACGCTGGTAAGATAAAAAAAGCGGACATCCAACTACAAACTACCACTTTTTATCTTCTCAAATAAAGGCATTCACAGAGGCCCCCCTGCAAGGTTATACGGAAGGTGAATTTTCGTGGACTGCATAATGTGGAATTATCGCTGTGGTTGCGATATTTTCATTGGCTGAATGTCTATGTGTGTGCCTTCTTAGCCCAATACCAGGCTACTTGCGGCATTGGTGGTGCCAGAGTGTGGTTGAGGAAGTGAAAGTCCCTCTAGCTTTTCACATTTTGTTTGTGCATATATACACGCACACCTACAAACACACACACGAACGCAGATAAAGGAAGGTCTTTTCAGGCAAAAGTCTTGGCTACGCCCCTATCGTGCAGCTTCTTGGTAGATGCGTACGTTACTTTCTCTTTTCGGTTATCATTTCGGTAATGATAACTGGTTTCACAGCAGTTGTAGCACTTTCATGCTGCAAGTAAAAGTAATTTAACGCAGTTACAACAAAGTGGTATCACTTGTACCATCGTTGCCATTTACCATACACTTCTAAAAACTGTTCATGCGCGTTGGCTATATTCTGACAGCAGTCACGAGGGACAGGGCGGTTTTATGTTCATACGCCTGCAGATTTTCACGAGTGCCAAATCTAGATCCAAGGTAGCTTCGCTTCCTGCTTTCCTGTTAGTGCGGCTTACCTTGCTTGGACTATAATCATACACATGCGAAGCCATGCTTCCGCTCGCTTTTTATGGCTTTCGCTCCCTTGCACATCCGTAAACCCGTAAACCGAGTGACGCGAACGCTGCTTTGTAAAGAGCTAGTAAACAACCTCGTGGTCGAAAATTTCTAATGCGCAAATAACTGCCCACTTGTACGACGTCAACATGCTGCCGCAAGAACTTTGAAGATAAGTGCTGTAATAAGGAAGTTACAGGGTCTAGAACGACCCGCTTTGGCTGACCTCGGTTTCTCCCTCGTCCTTCGCACCCTTATCTCGAAGCTTAGAGGGGTAAGGCGAAACCTTTTGTCATGACGACGCCCACTTCGTGAACGTAACACGACGTCAGCAATTACATGATCGGCGCGCAGCCAATGACCGAGCAAGGCTTCCTCCACGTGAGCACCTGTCATAGCGGCGCGGGGAGGAAGCGCGGTGCGAGGAGTACGAGGCGCTTGTGAGGGATGCACCCTTACCCTAGCGTTAAAGTAGCGAGACGCGTCATTCATCTCAGAGGCTTTCGTTCTTGCAATACCGCTTGTCCCGGTAGGCCTTGGGGCTCTACAAAACGGCAGAGGGCAGCACAGGAAAATGAAAATGCGGAGTGCGCTGTCGAAACTGCATCACCGCAGGGCCAAGCCACCTTTTCATAGTGCAGAGAACAAGCGAGACTGCTGAACTCGCTCGTTTAATGTACGGCCGAAACGGCGATCGCGACTGTGCTGAACTCAACAGGAACTTGACATTACTTCGTATAATTTAGCATCAATACATCACTTTGTATAACATGGCATGAATTTGTACGGCTAGGACCAGCTGGGAAACGATCAGCTCCGCTGTGCCTTTAGCCTTGTGCCACTAGTCAAATCAAAAGTTTTCAAAAATTTTGATTTCATAATATACATACTGATAACAAATACTTATCGGACCTGTAGCGAAAGGCTAGCTGTAGGTCCGTTAAAAAGAATACCTAGCAAATCCTAGCACAGCAGGGAATAGAAAGAAAAAAAAACATGTTTTGTAACATATGCAATAAACAAAAAAAAATGTAAATGATGGTTTCTCAAATCAATAGAGAGTAATTAAGTGAACCAAGAAGTAACATACGTTAGAGTCCCGAAGAACAAGGTAGGGTCGACGTAGAGATGCGTTGAAAAGGTACAGTGACATGTACAAGGAAAATATGGAGTACAAATATCCGTCAAACCTTAATTAGCAGACATGTCTATTAAACTGCAAAATGCCTACATAATGAGCAAGTGAGCAAAACGAGAGAAATGCGACTTTTTTGCTGCAAAGTAATAGAACACAATCGTGTAACAGTAATTGCACAGAACGAGCAGTAAAACATATAATTCCTATAGAAGTGCCAAAGTATTTATAGTTTACTCTATCACTGCAAGCTACGCTTGGATTTTCGTCTTATTGTAGCGACGCGAACTCTGCTTTTTATCAGCAAAGTTGTTTAGGCCAGCTGTTAATTGTGCGGCCTATCGGGTATTAGCTACTCTGTGGCCTCTCACAAAAACTATCATCATCACGAACGGGTACGTGTCACAGAAAATTGCTTAATCTCACTACTCACAACGTCCACTAAAAAGGGAAGAAGACAGCAGTTAGCCCAACAAATGGCTGCGAAGCTACGGCGGCGAGCCGAAGACCCCCACTACGTACAACGAGAGAATACCAGGGAACGGAAAAGGCAACGGCGGCTGCGAGAAGACCGCGAAGCGATGGAAGGCCTACGCCAACGACGACGTGCCCGTGTCGAGTCTGTGACAGTATCTGCTTTATTACTCGAACCTCTCTGCGCTGAGAAACAACCTAGCACCACCTAGCTAAAGCCTAGCAACGACCTATAAGCAACCTAGAAATAACCTGCATCACCAAGCGAAGGCCTAGAAACAGCCTAGAAGCAACCGCATTAGTCGTCAGAATCGTCCAGTTTCGCTGTTTCAAGGCTTGCGTGGCTTGGTGCAAGCTTCGCGAATTTCTTCTTTTTTATAGTACGCGAACGCCGCGAAGACAAAAGTGAGAGAGAGAGAACAACATTATTTAGAACGCCTGCAGAGACGATTAGGCTCCCTCCACCTCGCAAGTGTTTCTGCGGATAGTGTAACGTGTTTCGCCGCAGTGTGCGTACCTATGAATTGTCTATTTGGCCACCTGTCAATGTTGCGTGGACGGTGGAATCATGCAAACAGATGGAAGCTCCGCACCGTTCCGGTACCTAGTCATTCGTTACTGGCGTCGCCCTTTGCCTGCACCAGTGAACTGGAGTTGCACAATTTGTGAATTTCTCGTTCCCCGCCGTGAACTGGATCGCACTGGTGCAGGCGAATCGAACGGATCGCTCTGATTTAGAAAGAGATATTGTATTAAGGGGAGCAGAAGTGAAATCACTACGCAGTAACTCTGACACATCTGACAAGAACATGACACGTGACAAGGAGACGCATGACCTGTAGAGGGGTGTTTACGTACCGTGAACAACATTATCAAATTGGAATGACAAGGCTTATAGAAGTTATCTTACAGGTATATTTTTTGCAGTCACCGTAGTACACGAAACTTTTTCGCAAATTTTAATTAATAATATCTGGGGTTTAACGTTCCAAAACCATGATATGATTATGAGAGACGCCGCGGTGGAGGGCTCTGGAAATTTCGACCATCTGGTGTTCTTTAACTGTCACTGACATCGCACAGTACACGGGCCTGTACCATTTCACCTCCATCGTAATGGGACCACCGCGGCCGGGATCGAACCCGCGACCTTACGGGCAGGGCCGGATCCAGGGACCTCCTTTGGGGGGGGGGGGTGGTCGGGGGGGGGGGGATGGGGTATTGCACAGCTCGCGATAACTGAAGGGAACAGGGCGAAAAGGCGAAGACATTGCTTAAAGAGACACTAAAGGCAAAAACCCTTTTTCGCGCATTAGTCAGTTTCAAATTCACAACACCGAAAACACCACTCTCACCGCGAGAAAACGAACGAAAAGAAAATGTAGGGGGGCGACGCCACTTTGACATTCTCGTACCAAATCACGTGACTTCAGAATTTTGACGGCGTCTACGGCGTCTACGTGGTTCTTAATCGGTAAAAGAGCGATGAAGAGGAAGGCCGGGAGGTTAACCAGATATTAGCAGCTCATCGGTAAAAACGCTAAAAATGAAGGACATCGTACAGCGATGTGGCCATATACATAACGAGCCAAGTTTCAGGAAATTTCAATGAGCGAATGTCGCCAAAATACGTAAAAATGTTTGAAATCCGTGACGGCACGCGTGGAGATTTCGGGGCGACATTTAAATATGAAACTTTGAATGACTTTGGGGTTCTCAGAGTACAATTTATCAATCTAAGACGATTCATTATTTCACTTCACTGTCTGCATTTTCAAGGTAGTGCAACCTCCTCCTCTCATCGGCGCGTTGAAGTGCTTGAAACGCGACGGAGAGGAACCAGCGTCCGAGAAAACCGAGCCGCATATGTCACGTTGCTTCTCGTTTCGTTCAATTGAAACATCAGTGACAAGTCTCAGCTTCATCTAAAAAAACTTCGGAAGCAAGGGCACACGAAACAAATTTAGTAATGATCTACTTACGTCGCAAGGCCTCCCTCGGTAGAAGTTCCTCCTGATACGACGCAGCTATCTCCCTCGCCGTTTGATGTTTTCTTTTTCTCGTGGAAGGAGAAAAAAAGCTTGTCTCCTTTTGCAACGTCGTTTGAGTAGCCAACAACATATCAAGTCTGCATCGCGCTGCAGTTGGTGCCACCACGGCCGGACTGGAGGAGCGGCACGCGCGCCGCTCCTTCAGTCCGGCCGTAGTGCCTACCTTGCTGAAGGTGAATAGCGTTGTTTCACTGGCAGGGCAAATGCTTGCCTGTGGTTCAACGCTCTCTCATGGTGTCGTTCTTCGGCGAATGAAATTCACGGCTGTCATCGGAGGGAGGGGAGGACGGTAACGCATATTTACAGCAGCTCAGAGGGTAAGCGCTTAGCCGTCTCCCCCCCTTGGGAGACAGAAATTAGCGCCTTTTTTTCCCCCCTCAGAGCCACTCATCAGAGCCGGCGCCCAAGAAGCCTTTCATCAACAATGTTGGAAGTGGCGCCCCGTGTGTGTGCCTCTCTCTCTCCGTCGTCCTCGCCTCGGATGATCGAAGATGCCTTCGTTGGAAATGTGCCTAGGAAAGTAGAAAGGGGCAAGAAGATGTGGAGAGACAGAGCATGTGGAGGATATTCTTCTTTCCCCTTTTCACAATTGTGTGCTCTGTCTTAGGAAAAATTCAGAATTTACTTTGTAACTCATGAGGGCTTACAACCCTTCCTGAAACAAAGCCTCGTAGTGCTCTTCATTGACGCACGGTGTTTTTTTTTTGTTTTTTTTGGGGGGGGGGGTTTCATGATGGCCCCCCGCTCCTCGAGTCACGAGAAAATCTCGATTCCACTCTCACTTGAAATAGCTCCAGCCAAGTTCGTAGAGAGCCCGATGTTTCGGGACCGATTCGGTCCCTTCCTCAGGGGGTGACTGTGTTGGCCATGGAAACATCGCCGCGTCTTGTTTCACCACGGCTCCGGCTTTCTCTTTCCTTCACGTTTTGGAGGCCGTGAACGTACACTGAGGGCATTGTTCCTAGCGAGCAGTGCACATTCGCAGGTGTGTTCTGAATGTGCCAGGACACGAGCAAGAGCCTCCTTCCCAGATGTCTTTCTGTTTCTAGAACAGAAGCGCTGTCGAAGTCGATCTTACTGTCGTGCTTCTCACAGGGCTCTGCAAGAGCGCTACGTTGCACATCCATCCTCCTGACGTCGTTCTAATGTTGGCGTATTCTTTCCGGGAGGGAGGAGGAGAAAAACAAGAGAGAAGGCAGGGAGGTTAACCAGGCACATGCCCGGTTGGCTACGCTACGCTGGGGGAATGGGAAAGGGGAGCATAAAGATGAGAGAGAGAAAGGAGAAGGGAAGGAGCAGAAGAAAATGGTCAATCGCCTATGTAGCTGGCTGGACACTCAGAACAAGGCACCTTGTAGACTACGCCTTGGTGTTGCTCCTTAGAAGGCCGATCCTTCGGCCGCGGTAGCAAGTGGGTGAGCGTCGACGCAGACTTGTGAATCACCGTGACCCCCGCTATTCCGAGAATCCTGGAGAGCTATTCACTGGTGTCCCGCACATATGGGCTGACGATGCGCTGGGCTGGCTTCTTCGATTCTATTGTTGCCGGTGGGGTGGCCAGGGAGGGAGGGGGGTCGCGTAGCGTGTCCTTCGCAGGTGCCTCTCCGCGGTATGGTGGTTGTCCTCTCGATACACGGCGTGGCACTCGGCAGATAAACGCTTCCATGTAACCATTCTTAAGTATCTCGGCGGCGATCCTCTTCTTTCTTTCTCTCCCCTTCTGACGTGCAAATTGTTCTTGAATGTAATCATTTCGACAAAAATCTGTCTGGCTGGGTGGAATATTTAAGAGGTTGAAATGGCTTGTAAGTGAAAGGAGCGCCGGAACCACGAAAGCTTCGTGGGCAGTCGGATGCATAGGTCGGCACTTTAAGGGAGTACTCACTCAAACTCACTCACCACAATTTTTTCAGCCTTCGACTCACTCACGTTCACACTCACGTCCGCTCACACTCATGAGTACTCACTCACGTTCACACTCACGACCACTCACACTCATGAGTTCTCACTCACGTTCACACTCACGCCCACTCACACGCATGAGTACTCACTCATACTCAACTCACCACGTTCAAATGAGTGTGAGTGAGTGTGAGTTGAGTGCACTCATGAGTGAGTGTGCCGAGCTCCATAGGTCGCTGCTTCAAAAATGGTTTGTGCAGTGCTGCATTTGGTTTGTGAACTCGGTTGCGCTGCTTCAAAAATGTTCAAGTGGCATAGGTCGCCACTTTAAGGGAGTACTCACTCAAACTCACTCACCACAATTTTTTCAGCCTTCGCACTCACTCACGTTCACACTCACGTCCACTCACACTCATGAGTACTCACTCACGTTCACACTCACCTCCACTCACACTCATGAGTACTCACTCACGTTCACACTCACGTCCACTCACACTCGTGAGTACTCACTCATACTCAACTCACCACGTTCAAATGAGTGTGAGTGAGTGTGAGTTGCACTCATGAGTGAGTGTGCCGAGCTATGGTCGGATGACAGGACGTGAAACGCAAATACCCACCGGTGTGCGATGGCTTTCTGTAGACCGAGAAGGTCATGCGCTCGCCCTCCCGTCTGACTGCAACATCGAGAAACGGAAGCGTCCCGTTTCTCTCTACCGTGAACTGTATCGCCTGGTCGACGGAATTCAGATGTTCGAGGAAGCTGTCTACGACTGACTTCTTTATGACGCAGAATCAGTGATCCACGTACCTTTCATATACTTTCAGCTTGTCCATAAAGGAGCTTAGTGCTGTATCTTCTACGTGCTCCATTGTGAGTTCGCAGCTGTAACGTAGATCGCCTCCCCGTCGCGGTTCCGCTGGCTTGTCTGTAGGAACGTGGAATCTGGTTTTTCTAAAAGGAACATTGCCGGGAGGGAAATACTTCACTGCTCATGAACGACTTTCCGGAAGATTCCCCCTTCCGCAAAGGACTTTACAATACCTTCGTGTCCGTAACATTGTTGGCATGCTCAAGCAGGCGATCAACACATATTCCAGTTCTGTGTGAAGGTCTCTAATGGGATGCGGGTAGGAAGCAAATAGCTCGCTTTCAAAAAAGCGGGGGTTGGCAGCTTTGCGCCTTGAAGAGGTAGAAGTGACGGGTGCATTTCTCGCCGCGGTGTGTTGACTGGGTGACCGGGTATGTGAGTGTCGAACGCCGTCGACATTCAGGACTACTTTTTCTTTCAACAGCTGTATTCACGAATATGGACATTGAATAAGATGATTACAGAGACCTCTTGAAATCTCGACTGACGACGCCGAGCCTTCTCCTCCGTTCTTGAAGACTCGCCTCCTCCTCCTCCTCCATTGGTCATGGCCGATTGCAAGAGGGAAATGATGAATGTAGGCCTGGTACGACATTCCAATCGGCGCCGGGGCAGCAGGCAATGCCCTCGCGCCGGCCTGGTTGTCCCTCGCTATTCCTTTTTTCCTCCGAAACGAGCTGCTTTCCACCGAGATCCCATTGTCCCAAGGCAGGGAAAACCTGGCTACGTCGCACTAGAGTTACTGTATATGCTACCTTTAGGTAGCAGAGTTACAGTGTACTATAGCAGAGTTGCGCATAGGTCCGCCATCTTGCCCGCCGAGGCGTCCACGTCATGCAGGAAAGCCACCCCTTTCGAATGTAGGAGCCGACGCGGCCCAGCGGCTCCGTGCGCTTTCTCGCTCGTTCATAACCCGTCGCTGGCGGAATGACTATGGCTTCGAGGAAAAAAAACAAAAAAAAAGGAGAACTCGAACAAATAATGACTTCAGATGGAACTGGTGCTATAGCTTGTTCGATGTCAGTCACCATCGGAAGTAATATTTTTGTTTTATATAGCGAACAGGAAAACTTCAGAAAATCACTCGTTTCACGCAGTTTTTGACGCAGCGCTTTGGTGGCTCGAGAAAACAATTGCTAGAACTATCGCTCCATGTTTTACAAATAACGCAAGCACACGAGAATTTTCCGCATATCTACCTAGCAGTGGCATAAAGTAAACACTCGGTGAGGTTTCGAATGCAATGCCGCACAGTGCCCGGACTGAATTATACTGTTTTGACAGACCTGTATGTGCATATTCACGCATTCACTCGTGCACAATTTTATCGTGCCGTCTCGTTCGATTTATGTCAACGGACCAGGGGGCAGCACCGAGTCACGGCGCTACGCCCCACAGGCACTACTGACACTGGCGTTCACTAAAAACGGACAGCGCAAGACACAACCACAACACCAACGAAAAAAATCACAGCATATCCACGGAGTGAATGATGATGAGTGGGCGAAGCTGCGGAGGTTCATCGGTAAACCGTGAATCTCCCGTGAATTCTGCCCAGTACATCATCACCGACGTGAATCGGGCGCGTTTATACTAAAGGGTCGATGAGAGTTATGGTGACTGGAGCAATCATGGTTACACCGTGAAACCTTCAGTGGTTTCGCCCAGCAGTAATCAAGGCGATAGTGTGTGTGAAATTGTATTGAAACTTCAACGACCGGTCGTCGTCCATAGTCCGCCAAGCAGCCCGATCCGGCAAGCGCACTCGTACGGCGATCCGGGGAATGAGAGATCCCCGCGCATCGGGAGAGCAGCTGCACCGCCAACGCCATCTAGCGTAACTTCACCCAACCGCCATATTGTACGCATGTCTATGGGACAGCGCCCTCTAGGAAACGAGACGAGAACTGTAGATGACGACACCATATCCACGGAGTGAATGATGATGAGTGGGCGAAGCTTCGGAGGTTCGTCGGTAAACCGGTAAACTTCCGCCAATTATGCTCAGTACATCATCAACGACGTGAGATCGGGCGCGTTTATACTAAAGGGTCGATGAATCATGGCGACTTGCAGCTCACTTTAATTGTACATGTACGCTGTGATTTTTTTTATTGTTTAATCACGCACAGGAAACATCTCACACAGGCACTACCTTGGAGGTCGAAATCCAGTGCCTACTGGCTACTCAGGATGCATGGACAACCGAGAACCACCCAGGTGATGCCATAAGGAGCTTCGCCCCTAAAACATTCCGCCCTCAGCCGGATCGCCTAGCCGGAGTGCTTGGGCAGCGATGGCGATAGCGGGGGCACCGGCGGTAAAGCAGAGCAGCCGTGGTGGCGCGGTGGTCGCCAGCACCCGCGCGGCCGTGAAGTTGGCTTTCCCTCAAAAGCATGTTCTTTACGCACGTGAGCGCGCTTGCCGTATGGGGGCGCGAGCGGCGAGTTCTATCAGAGGTGCAACTCTGCTGCCTAAAGGTAGCATATACAGTAACTCTACGTCGCACCGGCAACCAAGAAATGCATGGGGAAAGCGCTTTCGGCGTGGTTCACGCGGCCGCCTCGGAGGGCAAGTGCACGGCTGTACACGTATGTGCACCTCGTTATGCTCCTTTTCGGGACATGTAGACTCGTTCACAACAGCTGACAGCCAAGGTCGCTGCAGCTGCCTAAAAAATTCCATGTGCCGAAATATTCCTGTCGTTTGCCCAAGCCTTAGATGCCATCCGCAAACTTGAAGAATGTCACGCTTCTTTGATGGCCAAGTTGAAGGCGGCCAGGGAGAAGCAAGTCAAAGCTGACAACAAAATTAAACTTTTAAGCGACAAAGTTGAGTCTTTCGAAAGGGCCATGTCGTCAGGTCACCCATCTGAACTTGGGACAGCTTCTGACGCAGTACGTGTCGTGTATGGGCAGGTATCGGCTATTAAGGCCCACATTAATGATTCCGAGAGCAGATTGCGGCGCTCGAATTTGCTTTTATTTGGTTTGGATGACGACACTAAAGAGGATTCGGCAAAGTCAGAGAAAAAATAATGGACTTCTATGCAGATGGGCTTGGTCTTAAAATTAATCATCAGCAATTTGAACGCGTACGTCGGTTGGGTAAATATATAGACGATAAGCGGAGACCGATAATAGACACGGTGACCATTTTTAAGGACAAGGAACGTATTCTCTCCTGCGCGCACAAACTCAAGGGTACCGCCGCCCATTTTTTTAACCTGAACACTCGGGAATCGACCGCCGAGTCTGTAAGCGCCTGTTCCGGGCCTCCTGGTGTCCGGTTCCCGGAAGAGCCTAGCAGAAGACAGCTGCACAGGCCTGTTCAGCGCAGGCATGCACGTATTCTCGTTCATTTCGCCGCTGTGCTCCGTTAAACATCACTTATCGACTGGGTGGTCGATGCTTGCGCGTTCAGGTTAAAAAAATGGGCGGCTGTACATAAACTTCCATTCGTGAATATTTTTCGCCGGAAACTCGAAATGTTAGAAGAAAATTGCATTGGCTAAAGCGCAAAATAAAGCATTCAGCTTTCTGTGGACAAACTGCGCATCGACTCAACAACTTATATTTATGACAGTGCTGGAAGCGCAGTCGTTTCACTGACTAGATAGCTCCGGTTGAAAGCATGCGCACAGTCACATAGCACCGAAGCTGTTCCCTTTCTCACCATCATTGTCCTTATCGTTCGCTAACATACTAAGCATACCATCCAAATTTGATCTCATTTCTTTCTCTTTGGAAGATAGTAGATCATACATTATGGTAATCACAGAAACATGGCTCCATCCTGCAATAAAAATGTTTTTTTTTCCTTTTCTTACATGTATACATATATAGATGTGACCGCTCTTTCGAGCGAAAAGGGGCGGTGTCTTGATTGCCATTAAAAACACCATTACGTCATTCTTGATCAACGCAAATTCAGACCTTGAGATTATCTCGGTGGCCTCCACGATTTCGTCCTCTAAGTTATTGGCAGGCATTTGCTACCGTGCACCGGATTCGAACGGCTCGTTCGTAGATGCTCTGCGCGACAGCATCAACAAATCCTTTGAACTCTTTCAGGCTGATTTAAATTACATTCTGGGGAACTTCAATTATCCGCATATTGATTGAGTGAAACTAGCATCTTCCTGTCATACATCCACCGAATTGATTTACTTGTGTTTGGATTTCAACCTATATCGAAATGTTCTTAAACCTACACGTAGTACCCATGTTCTCCACCTTCTTCTCACAAACGCGCCTGAAACCATAGGTAACATAGAACACCGAGCACGATCTGCTTCAAGTGACGATAACCACATTACCCATGACAGGTCTAATAACAAAACAAATTCGTGACTACAATAAAGGAAATTTTATTGCAATAAATACGGAGCTAAGAACATTTTTCGAAAACACAATGTGGCCATCATTTTACATTAGATCCGTGGAACAGAGGTGGTTGTTATTTAAAAATACTCTCTGTGCGTCGGTAGACAAATATGTTCCACTAGTTGCTATAACGAAAGATAAATTAAACCCCTGGTTTATAAAAATCTCAAGCGCATGAAGCGCAGGAAGCAACGACTGTATAATATCACTAAGAGCCTTCGCGCGTCATGTTCATGACAGAATTACAAATGTTATCTTAAAAAATGCCCTCACCTCCCCGAAGGAAATCGTGAGGAAATGCGAATGCATTTCGCGCGCGCTTCACTCCATTTATATATGGTGGTTGTTTGTTGTGGATCGAAGAAGGAAAAGGCGCCTAATTTCTGCAGCCCGGTCGGGAGCACGGCGCAGCGTCTTTTTTTTTTTTTTGCTTTTTTTGGTTTTTTTTCTTCTTTTTTTTATTTATTTATTTTTTGTTCTTTTTTTCATTTTTTAATTTTTTTTAATTTTTTTTTCATATATAGCTCTGCCGAGCTCCCGCGATGCGAGCGCCCTCACGCACTTGAAATGCATTCTGCATTTAAAACTACAGGGTATGCGTAAAGCACGCAGCGATGGAGCGGTGTTTCCTACTGGAACATGCCAATCGCTGCTAATGTGCAATGAGAGACAGAAGACTCCGACTGGACACAGAGACTCGCAGTCCGCTTTTAGTTAACGCGCACGCTGCGAATTTTTATTGTTCAACAACGCACAGGAGAAATCTCCCACCGGCACCACCTTGGAGGTCGAGATCCATTGCCATATATACGGGGTGGCCAGTGAACGGTTGTGCAGCGCGAGCAGTCGGTTTTTTCAACCAAGAAACTCGCTAGCAGACGCTGCCTGTGTCGGCGTCGCGAGGCGAGAGAGGGGGGAGCGTAGGAGAGGAGAGGGGGGGGGACGCGCATGCGCAGTGGAAGTGTGGACGCTGCTGGCAGAGATGCCTAGAGAAGAGAGGGGGGAGCGTAGGAGGAGAGAGAGGTGGGACGCGCATGCGTAGTGAGGGTGTGGTTGCCGCGGGGAGGGATGCCTAGAGAAGAGAGGGAGAGAGGAGGATTTTATTTTTATTTTTTAAAGGGTTTGCGCATGCGCAGTAAGGGTGGTCACGCCGCCCCACCACCACCACCGGATTAAGCTTCGCCATAAGATGCTTCACATCTAACACCTGCCGGCGCTTACCTCCTCAACCTATCCTCCTCCTCCTCCTCCTCCGCGGACAACGCTGGACAACGCCGGACAACGCCGGATGCCTGACATAGCCCGACTATGAAATGCATTCGCATTTAAAACGTATTGCTCAGCTTAAGGACCAAGCCAAGGACAAATATTTCTCTAACGACCTTCCTGAACTACCTAAGAACAATTCAGCTAAGAGTTGGAAAGTAATGTGCTCTCACCACGAATCTAGTGATATCTCCTTACACAACAGTAGCAATGTTCCCCTCCCAGATACTGGGTGTTCATAGGCTCTTAATTCATTATTCAGTTCCCTATTCACAAAGGACGACACTTCAAGCGTACCGTATATTTATGATTTCAGCTACCAATGCATGGAACCTATAGAAATCGCATTGGATGGAATATCATCACTCATAAATAACCTTAAGATGTCTTCTTCGTGTGGCGTAGATGGTATAAACTCAAAAATGTTACGAAATACGGTCACAGTGTCAAATGAAATTCTTCTTCGCATTTTAAGCTGTCACTCGCCACCGGTCTCCTTCCTAGAGACTGGAAAATGGCAAAAATCATACCAGTATTTAAAAATGGCAATAAGGTCGTCCTGCAAAAATTACCGTCAAATCTCCTTGACATGCCATTTCTTGTAAGCTGCTGGGACACATTATCACCTAGCAGATTTACAGACAGCTTGAGACTAACAAGTTCTTTTTTCATAATCAGCATAGTTTTAGAAAGGGCCTATCGCGTGACACAGTTGCTTGACTTTACTACAGGACTTGCATACTAACTTTAACAATAACCATCAAGCCAACTGCTCTTTTCTTGACTTTTCGAAGGCGTTCGACGGCGTTGCGCACTGTCGCCTTATTTCAAAAATTTGAGTTCTTAAATTGAACTGTCTCACTTTATCATGGCGTCTGAACTTCATCTGAAGTATCATCTGGTGTACCACAAGGAAGCGCCCTCGGTACTTTAGTTTTTCTCAACTTCATGGACGATCTCCCGCATAATGTGTCTTCTACTAGAAGAATATTTGCCGACGACTACATTGTCTGTGGTGCTGTAAATGGCTAATAACATTGAACTCGTCAAAATGTAAAGTAATGTCATTTACTCTGTAGGATACACCTTCACTGTATTCATAGAATAACAATAAAGACACTCTTGCTATCGCTACACAATATAACTATGTAGGCATTATATTCACTTCAAATCTTTCTTAGTCAGAACACATCACCTCCATTTCAGCCAAAGCCTCCCAATTCTTGGGTTACTTGCGCCAAATTTAAGAAATGCTCCTTCGAATGTTCGCAAACTAGCATAACCTAACTCTCGTTCGCCCTCAACTCGAGTACATCCTCTCACCAGAAATACCTTACCGATATGTTGAAACGAGTTCAGAACAGAGGAAGCCGCTTCATTTTTAACGATTACAGCTATCAATCTAGTGTTACACAAATCGAACATAACCTTTCATTGCGTACTCGCCTTTGAGTACTCGCCATGACATTGCCTTGCTGACTGTTTCACAAATTCATTCATTCATCTCGAACGCTAGCATGCTTGAAACGACCGTACTCTAGGTCACACAGGCTGCATAATCATTTTAGTTATACACGCATTTACGGATCAACACCTGGATTCAACTGCCGTGCGCTACCCCGTGCAATCCGATGTATGAATACCCTGCCAGATAGGATTGCATGTCTGAAAAAACCGGCAGATCCCACGCATTGTGGGAATCGATGTGATGCGAAGCAGCCAGCAAGGAGCAAATCATGCTGTACATAATATGCATGTCATTATTTACATGTTAGCACCTGTCATTTGTGTTCGTCATACAGTCACGTCACGCAATACAAATTTTGGTGCATATCAAGCTAGCAAACTGGACGCAAGCGCACCATGAGCGTGGCATGTAAATGGCATTGTAGATGACATGCATGCCATGATTTTTATGTTACAACCTGCCACTTATGTTCGCTTAATTTTTTACCTCGAATCGCAACGAGACGCGAGACCAATCTGCCTCCGTTTCGCATGCGTTCGTATTCTCGCGCTCTGCGCATCGTGCAGAAGCCATCCACGTTCCAGCGTTTACATTGACGGACACCCTGTCAATTCCAAAGTGTGTTCCTCGAACGCCTGCGCCCACTGAGACGGGGTCGGTCAGAATGGAACGTGATGCGCGCGTCTCCATCCTTGCATGATTAGAGACGCTGGTCACAGCGACGCTACGCAAGCAAAGCGCGAGCGCTGTAAAGTCCAACGCGACCAGCGTCCGTTTGCGCGCCCCGGCGCCCAACTGGCACTTTGCCAGGGCACGGCTGGAGGGACGGACGGACGGACGGACGTCGGACGTGAACATGAGACTTTCACCTTAAAAATGTGTATGTCAAGCTGGCGAAACGGCCACAAGGGTGTCATGAGCGTGGCATGCAAGTCATGTTGCACATGACATGTCATGATTTGCATATTGCCACTTGTCATTTATCCTCGTCATACAATCACGTCACTGAACAGCAAATTTGGTGTATATCAAGCTAGCGAAACGGCCACGGGAGTACCATGAGTGTGGCATGCAAGTCATGTTGCACATGACATATCATGGTTTCCATATTACCACTTGTCATTTATGCTCGTCATACAGTCACGTCCCTCAATACGAAGTTTGTTGTATATCATGCTAGCGAAACGGCCACGAGTGTGTCATGAACGTGGCATGCAAGTCATGTTGCACATGACATATCATGACTTCCGTATTACCACTTGGCATTTATGTTCGTCATACAGTAACGTCACGCCATACCAAATTTGGTGTATATCAAGCTAGCGAAACGGCCGTCAGCGCGCCATGAGCGTGGCATGTAAATCATGTTGTATATGACATGCAGGTCATGATTTTCATATTACCACCTGTCACTTATGCTCGTCGTACAGTCACGTCCCCTCAATACCAAACTTGGTGTATTTCAAGCTAGCGAAACGGCCACGAGAGTGTCATGAGCGTGGCATGCAAGTCATGTTGCACATGACATGTCATGATTTTCATATTACCACTTGGCATTTATGTTCGTCATACAGTCACGTCACGAAATACCAAATTTGGTGTATATCAAGCAAGCGAAACGGCCGTCAGCGCGCCATGAGCGTGGCATGTAAATCATGTTGTACATGACATGCACGTCATTATCTGCATATTACCACCTGTCATTTATGTTCGTCATACAGTCACGTCACTCAATCCCAAATTTGGTGTATATCAAGCTAACGAAACGGCCGTGAGCCGGCCATGAGCGTGGCATGTAAATCATACTTTTCATGACAAGTTAGTCATGATTTTCATGATATGACCAGCCATTTATGTTCGTCATACAGTCATGTTATGGCATACCAAATTTGGTATAAATCCCATTAACGATACGGCCAGGAGAGCACAAAGTCGTAGGCGGCTAGATAGATAGATAGATAGATAGATAGATACGCTCAAAGTCGCCGAAGTTCGCTAAGAAATGCTTCGCATTTAAAACACTGATGTATTCCGCGACGCATTGACTAGGTTATCTGGCCAAAGAAGCGTACAGATATTTGCCATTATAGCAATGCGCTCTCTGTGTTAGTAATCTATTTTTTTTTTGAAATTCCTAATTTTATAGCACTGTAGAGTCGCGTTTATTTCTTCGTTTCCTTTTTTTTCTCTGTGTGAACCATTACAGTGTACAAAATTTCAGTTTTGCTTGATTGTATTACTTTATAGATAATACCTCCTGTGATTATTTTCTTACTATATGTTTTATCTTTGCTAGTGTTGTTAAGTTCTTCTTTGTAACCAGTACTGCAGTAACTAATTAATTTGTATTGCACTGCTCCTTATGTCATTTGGTACATGAATGCTGTTCGTGCATATTGTATTATGAGAGCGCTACTGAAGTTCTCTTTGTACTACCCCTCTTACACAATGCCTCAACGGAGGCCTGTAAAGTATTTTTAAAACAATAAGCAATTATATATATATATATATATATATATATATATATATATATATATATATATATATATATATATATATATATATGAGAGAGAGAGTGACAGAAAGTCTTTTTGGCGACGAGAAAATTGCGCGGGAAAATTGAGCAGTTTGTGCAAAACGTATGTCCCAGCGAGCAGACCCAATCGTGCGTTTACTACCAACCATGAAAATAAATTTAGACAGGGTGTTCGTAATTTAGTTGACAAGCTACCCTTGTCATGCACGAAATATTACTTTGGCCAAACGGGGGGTCGTCGTGTAAGCAATAGGTTGAAAGAACATCTGTATAACGTTGAGCGGTCAAAACAAGGGTGGCTCTCTGCTTAGTTCAGCACAGGTGGGTGTAAGCCAAAATTTTCAGATTGCCAGTATTGTCTCAAAACGCAAAGATCGAACCACACGCAAAATCATTGAAGCAAGAAAGAATTGTTTCTTTGTAGTATTAGTGTGTCAGTACCCCTTCCGTCAAGATCACTGATGAAGAAAATATGTACTTATTTTTGTTCACGTTATGAATTCCTGCAATATCATTCTGTTCCGCCAATGGCTGGCGTACCAGTGTGTAGCCGTATGAAAAGCGAAGGTTTTCCAAAGAAATAAATTGTTAGAATTTCAGGTCTCCGTCTCCTCTCTGCTGTTCCCTGTTATCGTTTCCTCTGGCATGCACTCATATCACGTTGTACCAACACGGCCAATCTTAGTCTTCTAATCTTTCTTCCATAGCCTATTGCGTTTTCTCTTGCTTGCCGTGATAGTACAAGGACGTGCACGGGGGGCAATTCACAGTACGCGAAAGCGGACCCGATTAGTGTGGCTCATTCGTCGCGAGAAGTCCCGCGCGTTCGCATCGGTGCGTTCCCACATTCCAAGTCGCCAATATCTAGCGTGCACTTCAACGCACAATGCCGGACCTGAGAGGGAAAGTGGCCCTGATAACCGGTAGGTCTTCTGCGTCGGTACTTTAGCACCGCTCGAGAACAGCAATGTGCTACTCTGCTCTGAAAAGCTTCTGTAAAAGCTAATTCTTGTAATTGACGCAAATGTTTTTAAAGGCTGCGACGTCTGGTGTACAAGGCTGGTTTAGTGATGCACTTAGCTAGCTTTTGAAGCTATTAACGTGGCTCGCTTTAATGAAATGAGTGAAACCGGGAGTGTAAAGAAATCAGTTAAAGTTTTGGCTGCCACTCTGGATATTTGCGTAGTGTGATAAGAAACACCAAATCCGCTGCTAGCGTGTCCAGATGTTTCGGACATCAGCTTTTTAGCACTTTCACGAGTTTAAGGTCAGTGCAGCAGCTTAACTGAATGGGAGGAATTTTCCAAAATTTATATCTCGAGTTTCAAGAAGTTTTAAGTAACAACGGCGAGGAACTATGGTCGGTACAACAAAAGATGTCCGGAGAGGACTCGCCGGGACGTCCGAAACACGGCAGGCGATCGTCTCCGCGACTAAAGAAACAGTGCCGTTCATGAACGCCGCAGCGTTCTCCGAAGGCTGGGGTTACCGACCGTACGGCTCATGACGACTGTCTTCACAAAGCCCTGTTGGTGCAGGCTTGCGTGCATCCGACTTTGAGGAGGAAATGGCGCGCACTTCTTCAGCTGTACGTGACTATAGTGTCTTCTTGAAACACACCTAATGACGGAACTTAGTCGCAACAGCGTTACTAGCTAAAACAACGTTATTTACGAGATGAGCGGTGAAGCCGCACTTCAGGAATACCTATGGTTTTCTATGCGTGAGAACGTTTCTAGTATGTGGGAGGGAGGAAGTTAAAGTACCCTGTATGTGTGCCCATTTCTTGTGCTCATGTACTTTCGTGTGCCTGCTCCCAGTGAGGGTTGCCGTTAGTGGCTACATTGCACCAAATTGGCTACTTTAAGGACCCCATCTGGCTATGAAAATTTCAGGTTGGCGCCACGGCTACTTTTTGGCTACATTGAACTTCTGTTTTGGCGCATTTAGTAGCCAATATTCTTGTTATTTTTAGGCATCAGAACAAGCATGCCTAAACGCCACCCGCTGTTTTCAACCTTTCTGTCGCGTCAGCCAATGCGCCTATGTCCTCGCGGCTGGTGCGCATCGGAGCAACCCCACGCAACGCGCGGTGTGCCCGCGAAGACGGAGCGACCAAGTTGCGCGCATATTGCCAAACGTGTGGCCTTCACGCTGCTCACGCTGCCCGCTATCTATTCTGACGGCAGGTTCTAATGCTGATAGCACAGTGAGTGTCCTCGTGCGCACTTGGCAAAGAGCGAAGATCCGCACCATAATGAGGATCATCTATTGTTATGGTTAATCTAGTGATCAATTGCGGTGCGCGGTATCAAGATAAATTTGATTGAACGTTTAATGTTCCCACCGACCTTTTGACTGGAATTTTTCCAACATTACTCTTTCTCTGGCAAAAACTCTATCCTACATAGCAATATACAGACGCACTTAACTTACACCAACCAATCCGACATAGCTGTTGCGCTACCTGATGCGAAAATATGGTTTGTGGTACTAGATTTCTGGAAATGTGAAGGTTGTTCGTGTCTCCCGAAACTAAGTCTGCCTATTCAGCTCGTGAACCGCGTTGAATTAGAACCCGTCGCTTGTTACGAATATATATTCATATACCAAAATAATTGAAACAGGAAGAGTGTCCGATTCTTTCTAAGTACAATCGCAGTGCTAGCATAACAGCCACTAAATCCAGCCTTTTCCCTTCGTCTCTAGCAGCGCATCGAAAGTTTTTGACGCTTGGACTTATTTCATAGAACATACCACCGTCCTTCACGATGCATTTACTTTATCAACGCACTATATGCCCATCACTTTGGTGATCCGTTTAAGGTATTCCGTTTTGTAAAACACAAAGCTTTTCTATCCAGCGCCGCAAACGAGCGATATCACCTTCGTTACCGACCAAGTGTTAATAATAACCGTTTTCGTGAGGCAGTAGCCACGAGTGCTCAAATCTATTTATTCTTTTTTACTCACTAAGTTCTGTCACTTTTAGAACGCAGCTCTTGGGCGCCCGTTCCTGCGTTGAGCGCCGTCGCCGTCGGTGGCGTAACCGATAGACATAAAAAAGTAACCGATAGACATAAAATAAAATAAGAAAAAATACCCAGGATCTAATGGGATTTGAGCCGGGGCCCTCTGCTTAGCAATCGAGTATTCTACCACGGAGGTGCTCACAACACATTTGCCAAAAGACCCTGTACACGGGCGTCATGCCGGCCAAGGAATCGCGTTAAGCTATGTAATATAGCGTGGCAGGAAAGTGAAATAACAATCAGTCATCACACAATGTGAATTGGCACAATGAGTGTGTGATGCTTCACAGCCACTGCGAAGCGCTCTGCCATAACTGTTCATCTTCATCAGTCACATGCAGCATAAAAAAAGTGCAGATAATACCTTACAGATGTGCAGTGGGTACCTCGCTTATCCGCAGAAAGACGCATAATGCCGTAGTGGGTGCTGTCCTACTCCACAAAAATTATGATTAATGGCGTAGTCGATATCTTATGGAAAGCCAAAACTTCATATACTGTTGGCCTTGCCTTAACAGGAAGCTGCGCTGAGAATTCGCATTAGGCAGTATCATAATCGTCGGTGAATTTTTTGTTTGCGTTTTATCCCCTCTCCTCTGTAATGCTTTTGGTCTTGCGGTAATTACGCAAACCGCAATTAAACTTTGTAGCGGGATATCTCAGAGCACAGGCATGCTCGAAGAATTCTTGCAAGTGTAACTGTGTAGAAGCTCGACTGCCTCCATCTTTTCAATGCAAACATGCCCGCTGGCTGCCCTCACTGAAAAGCTAATTATTCATTCTTAGTTAATTAAGCGGCTGACAGCGATAGTTGTTGTCTGACTTTGTGTCCCCCCCTCAATACATAACTTATCTGCAAAAGGCGGTTTTCAGGTGCCTCCAAGCGCTGAATTTTAAGAAAACCATAAAGCTTAATTCTGAACACCTTGTATAGCCCTGAGAAGTCGGGGCATGAAGTCACACGATGCTCAAAGTTTCGAATATATTTACAAATGATTTTGTCATGATATGCGAGTCATTTCGTGTTATTATCTTTTCCTTTTTTAATGAGACAGGTGCTTCATCGGGCATTGGGGAGAGCACCGCTATACATTTCGCCTCCCTCGGTTGCTGGCTGTCGCTGACTGCACGGAACAAGGCGAATCTTGAAAGAGTGGCCCAAGCTTGCTGTGACAAGGGCATTCCTCGGGACAAGGCAAGTGCTTGTGCTGTCAAACTCCAACTCCAATTTAAAAAATAAGAAAATACCTGACGAGAAAGTAGTGAGGATTTTTCTCGGACGGAATGATGCGACTGTCAAATTGCCGCCAACATTAGCCTTGAAGGACTGGCATTTACACGTGGACAGAGAGCTGCATGGGTATGAACCAGCTAATTGGCAAAGAGAACGTGTGAGATACAGAAGGACATTAAGTTAGTCTGAAGTGTGAAATTTCTGCTACCAAGTATCATTAATACGGATATAATAAAAACGGAACTTGGTCATATCGTCCCTCACAAGGAACTTGTTTTGGTGGGCTCGCCTGCAACAACGCCTCGTGAGTAGGGGGGAAATATTGCGAAGACGTCTTGGGAGGTGGCTTGAGGTGGAGTAGTCGATAAACTTTTCTGGTGGAAATTCAGGTGCCATTATAGGATGTTAAAAAAGACGACTGATGGCGCGCATTACGGGCGTACGAATTGTGAATTTTAGAACCGAAACTGTTAGCTATGACAACGAATGGAATACGAATTCATTGCTATTACAATATTTTTCCAATATCATGACGACCATTTTCAGAACAGCCTTTGAAAGTCTGTGACATATTTGAAACAAATCTTTATGGAATAGCATGACCCTTCAAACCTGACAAAACATGCAGCAATCACATAAACTGTGGTACGTTCATTTGCAAGAGTCACTAGACTTCGAAACTTTATGTAAATGTAGGTTCGAATAGAGCGGCGACATCCGCATTGAATGCGGTACATTACCAAGAGCTTTTGGCTAAAACTGAGACATAAATTAACCAGTGTTCAACCGAACACTACACGTACAACTAAATACGCAATGAACAGATAAACCAGTTACCACGGCGTGGGCCGTGGCACCAAAAGCAGGTGAACATCAATGCTGAGTACTGTATCTGGAACAGCAACGTAAGCATACAACACACGCGTCTGCTATTATTCATGTAAATAAATATAGCGAGAGCTCTGAGGGAGTGTTCAAATTTATCCCCGACAGCCTGGGCCAAAATGCCACCTATTGCGTGATGATAGCAACGGATTGATCTCACTGTCTTTCGGTGGCACTGTAATTCTAAGCAAAAACGTGTTCTTCTCATGATCAATATAGCGTCGATGGCCCTACAAAAGCTTGGGCTGTATGCATCTTGGTAATTCATGGACTAAAACAAAAGTTACCTCTGACTAATCTAAAGTTTAGTTTCTTTGGACTTTTCCCCTCGGCCATGATTAGTCGAAAAATATTCGAAAAATTTTTGGGGCCATTTCCACTCTGTGAATGTGGTGGACCTTCATCCAGCCTTCGAAAGTTCAAACAGAATTTCGAGCCTGAGCCGATCACAGACCCTGCGACTAATTCAAAGTGTCTGACTAGAAAAGGAAGGCGCTTTTAAATTCAGCGTATGCTTTTCTACAGTTTTCCTTTTGAGCAGCATGGGTCTTTTCACCACGACATGCTTCATGTACGATATTGAGGGGCCATTTAACAGCATCACGATGACTTCATACAAGTTCAAGGTGCCTGTTAGGGCCGTGTGAAAGCTGAAATGCCCATGCTTGTCGCGTAGACGCCAGAGAAAGTGTGGCACTGCCACAGGTAGTGTAACTCATCTCAGTACTTAATCACTCATGAAAACTAATAATTGTAAACGTCCGCTATGATGCATGGCACGAAAAAATTGTAGCGACCTAAAGACGACGAAGAACTGCTTTGGCGGGGGCGACTAGGGGTAGAGAAAGAAGAAGAATAAATAGCTTCTGTCTCTGTCAGTGTTGGAATGTTACATTGGCGCAGTCTACGACATGATTAAGAATGCAACTATGTGGATAACTTTGACTTTATCCCGAAGTTCAAGCGACAAGTCATATTTTTCATCGTGCGACGTGGATGAAGACAAGTATGAATTGCCTGAAAGTGTCACGACTTCCGAACTGCGTGAGTTCGTCGCTCAGAAAGCCGGGAAGACGCCGGAAGAGCTCGACCGCCAACCATCAGTGAAGCTGCGACTGAAGTACTCCGAGTTTCAAGAACACATCATGCTGCCTCTTTTGAGAACCTCATCAAAGATTTTGCCAAGCAAAGAAGACTGTTCCGTTGGCTCATGCCTCATGGAAATGCTCCACCGTCAGCAGCTGTACGCAGAGCGACAACAGCAATTCATGGACAGTCTTCTTGCCGTCATCCAAGCACAGCAAAGACCCAACAAGGAGATAGCAAAGCCTGATCCATTCGATGGCGAAAGCACAAGGCCGGACACCTGGATCAAGTTCTACGAGCACGCATGTGAGGACAACTCGTGGGAAGAATCCAGTGAGCGCATCAGGAACATGCGTCCGTTTCTTACCGGAGTGGCTCGAAAGTGGTACGAGCTTCACTACGCTGGACAGGAGACCGACACATGGGACGAGTGGAAAAAGAGTTTCCTGGCAGCTTTCGACGAAAACCCTGTTGAAAGGTGGGACCGAGCAATTTTTCACAAATTTCGATCAGGAAAGCCCCTAGAGTATTTTTATGAAAAAAGGCGGCTTCTTCAAATGGCAAGCCCGGAACTTCCGGAGTCAGCGATAGTTCCGCTTATCATTCACGGCCTTCCTAAGGAACTCCAGAGACAGGCGCAAGTGCAATCGCCCAAAACAGTCGAGGAACTTCTAGTTTCTTTCAGAAACCTGTCACTTGATTCGAATTCCCAGAATCCACGGCGCCCAGATTACCATACCGAGAAGGCACCTTGGAGGTCACGCGATCTTGACAATTGACATTGTCGAAGCCGAGTGGTCAATGTAATCTCCGATGCCAGTAACGACCAAGAGCACATGGCTTCCTCGAATCCAGAAGCAGCGGCACCGAAAAACGAATAAAAGAGGGTGCACAGTCCCACCTGACGACAAAATTGGAGACTGTTTTTCTAACTGCTCTTAACCTTCTATATATCAAACTAAAGGTAAATGGTGAAGATTTTGATGCACTAGTGGATAGTGGGGCATCTGTGTCTGTCATAAATGAGGCACTTGTAAAGAGCAATGAAATTATTCGAGGGAGGTCGGTACAAGTACAAAGCTTTGATGGGACTAGACAAATTTATGATGAATGGGTGAGAACAAGAATCTCTTTTCAAGGCCAGAATGCTGATATTGACGCTCTCGTAGTAAAAGGGTGTGACTACAAATTTTTACTCTCTCGACCCGATATGAAGAGCCTAAAGTTAAACCTTTATTGGAATGATGAATTGACTGTGGCTAAAGAGGCGTGTGCTTCCTTGAGTATCGCGGATCGCCTTATTACATGTGAAGACGACGTCCGCCACAAATTACCCGAACTTGTCTCCTTAAGCAACTATCCACCGGCAACACCAAAATTTTCAGTTCCTTTCAAGCTGAAAGATGTTACACCGGTCAGGAGAAAGCCGTACAGCATGTCACGCGAGAAGAAAATTTGGTTGAAAAGCGAGATCCAAAATATGTTAGATGCCGGCATAATACGAGCATCGGTGTCCACGTTCGCCTCACCAATTACGCTGGCTCCTAAAGAAGATGGATCTTTGAGACTATGCACAGACTACCGAATCTTGAATCACCAGACGGACCTATTTCCTTTCCCGATGCCAAGAATCGACGGAATAATTGAGGAAACAGGAGGTTGCAAAGTTTTTTCCCAAATAGATCTTTGCAAAGGATTTTGGCAGGTACCACTCGAAGAGGAATATAAGATGTACACGGCCTTTGTCACTCCCTTTGACGTATATGAGTACAATCGCTTACCCTTCGGGTGGAAGAACAGTGCTGCATGGTTTCAGAAGATGATGAATGGCGCCTTGAAACCGTTTCTTGGAGTATTCTGTAACGTCTATGTTGACGATATTTTAGTCTATTCAAAAGATGAAACTTCTCACGCTGAACATTTGACTGCTGTTTTGATCGCATTGAGCGAAGCTAAACTGAAAGTGAATTTTAAGAAGAGTGAGTTTTTCAAGGCAAAAATTACATTTCTTGGACGCGTCCTGGATGGATTTACTAAGAGCACTAAGGAAGAGTCCGTGGAACGTGTACGGCAGATGAAGAAGCCAGATAATGTACACGCACTCAGAGTTTTCCTTGGGCTTGCCGGGCAATTTAGAAACTTCATAAAGAGCTTTGCGGCCCGAGCGAAACCACTGAACAATATGCTTCACAAGAACACAGACTTTATTTGGACTGATGAATGTGAAAAGGCCTACAACAACTTAGTATCAGCCATATCATCAGACCCGGTCCTTACGGTGCCTGATTTCACCCTTCCCTTTGAACTCACGACAGATGCTTCCAACTTCGGTGCAGGTGCTGTTCTGTATCAGCGAAAACACGACAGAGGACCCCAAGTTATTGGCCACTATTCGTATACGTTTACGAAGGCAGAGCAGAACTATAGCACAACAGAGAAGGAAGCATTGGCTGTTGTTCTAGCAATGCGGTATTTTCGATCTTACATCGAAGGTACAAAATTCAAACTATTCACTGATAGTGAATAGTTTGATAGTGAGGCGCTTACCCATTTGCTGAACATTTCTCAACCAAAAGGGAGAATTGCCCGCTGGATCAATGAAATCCAACAGTTTGACTTTGAAGTCGCACACAGAAGCGGGCAAGAATTATCAGATGCCGATGCACTTTCTCGGCTTCCTGTGATCAGTGGCTGTGGGAAAAAGGAAAGTGTGAACTCGCTCAAACTCTGGGAAGGTACAGAGCAATTGACGCCCATTGAAGGAAAGTTCCATGTTCCAACTCCGTTGGTGCGAAAGGTTCTTGAGCTGTACCACGACAGCCCACATTCAGGAGTACACGACGGGTTCTGGCGAACTTACTACAAATTAAGAAGAAGATTTACATGGCCAGGAATGAAGAAGGATCTTGCCGATTACATCAGCTCCTGCCATGACTGTCAACTCAACGAGGCCAAGTACAAGCATAAAACGGACACTATGATATTCCCAATCCATGCAAGTGTGTCATTTGAGACCGTGCATGTTGACTTCGCCGAGCTAAAGAAAAAAAGCGAAGGCGTGAGGAAAACTCAGTCTTTCTTAGTATGCATTGACGAATGCTCAAGGATCGTTGCGGCCAAGCCAGGAAGGGAGAATGCACAAACCGTCATAGCACTACTGAACAGAGACATGTTTAAGCAGGTGAAATGCATTGTGTCTGACAATGGGTCGGCGTTCAGGAGCCAGGAACTTGCAAAGTGGGCGCAAAAAAAGAACATCACTCTGAAGTTTGCAGTTCCATACCACCCGTCAGCCAACGGGCTCGGAGAACGGGTCATACGAGACATAAAGCAATATATAAGCATGTACCCGGGATTCCCAGGAGGGTGGAAATGTTGCCTACAAGTAGCAGTGTCGCATCACAATAGATCACATACAAGTGCTTTGGGATGCAGTCCTCAGTATGCCGCCTTCGGTGAGCCGGCGTATCTGCCTGCAGACGACACACTCGGAATCAAGGAAACACTACACCTTGAGGAGACCAAGAAGACTGCAGAGAGCCAAAGAAAACACAGGGAGTCAATTAAACGAGCATTTGACAAGCGCCATAACAACAAGATCCCCTATATTAATCTAGGTGATCTAGTTCTGGTACGGAAAGGCTACTGCGGTCATAATACAAAACTGTTGGGACCATATAAAGTGACAAAAACGGCTACAAAAGACGGAATATTTAAGACCATCGGCTACATGACGGAAGACGGTGTCATGGAAATAGCTGCCATCGCCAATGTGATTTCGTATATCCAGCGGAGGAACAAAATAAAGCCAGGGAGAGTGTAGCGACCTAAAGACGACGAAGAACTGCTTTGGCGGGGGCGACTAGGGGTAGAGAAAGAAGAAGAATAAATAGCTTCTGTCTCTGTCAGTGTTGGAATGTTACAAAAAATTATGACGTTGAAGGCGTTTCGTTGATCATGTATCGGCAAAAATCATTATTTCTTGGTTATCCTTCTTTCAACGATTTTCAGGTGCTCGTTGTTCCTGGCGACATAGCGGTGGAAAAGGACATTGCTGACGTGGTAGAGAAGACCGTGGAGCACTTCGGAAAATTAGACATCCTTGTGAGTTCAATGGCTACCGATGTTGTGAATAAACGCAATGAAGCACGACGCATTGAGCTAGAAAGTTTCAAGTCGATCAAACATGGCTAAAAACAGCGAGCCTTATCCGGTGATGTAAATCAATTGAGCATGTAAGAGGACATATCGATAAGAGACAATCGTGGTACGCTCTTGTCTTGTTATTTGTAGCCTTTCACTGAGAAACCATAGTCGTTGATTGTGCTGCAAACTTAATTGCATACATACAAATGAGGACAAACGCAATTACTTGGGACACTGGAATTGCGATATCAATGGTATAGTTGTAGCACTGAGCTTGGTAGTTAAGATCAGGTAGCAAATACTAGTTGCGAGTAGCGCCTGTCCTGTGCATCTGTCTCCCTTCGTAGCGTTGTTCGAATTCACGCTATCCAGTATTGAAGATCATGAACCAAGCAACGAACTTTGGTAAAGACCTGGAAGTCGGCTCTACAGCAGGACGTAACCAAAATAATCGTTGTAGAGTACAGAGACATGCAGTGCTATATAGGTACAATTCTCTGGAAGCAGATATCATGTTCCACTTCAACCAGTAAAACTTGTTGTGACACTTTATATCAGATTTTGCGAATGTCATGCATAGGTGTCCCGCACATTGTACGAGATCTACGGGCCACGGTCTCTCTCTTTGCTGGCCACTTAAGTTAAATACCCCGTATCATCGGATCGCAGCACAAGTACCCTGATGCCTGCGTTGCTACAAATTTGTCAGACTTTAAGGCACAAATGGCAGTAAAAGGGTGTCTGGTTCATTTCTTTTGAAATGGGCCACACTTAGACTGTCAGAACCATTAATGCCTTTGACGAGTGACAGGTCTTGGTTTAGCATCTAGTCCCCATTTAGATATACTTAAGCCCATTGATTAGTTCCCACAGTGGCATTTGCAAACGCTGAGATTAAGGCCCGTATTCACAAATGCTCCTCGACTCGAAACTCGACCTCAAGGGATCCTTGAGGACTGTTTCGCGTTGCAATTTCTCCAACGCGAGAAGTCTCAAGAATCCCTTGAGGTCGAGTTTCGAGTCGAGGAGCGTTTGTGAATACGAGCCTAAGTCTTCCTTTTGGACGTGACCAAGGTCACTGTTAGTGACCACAGCTGACGTCACCAAAATGATTCATAGTCCACACAGGTACCCCCATGAGCACGATCTATTCATCCCCAGTTCTTATGACCTGTTAGTCTGTGGAAAGGTTCTTCCGCAGTTATACTTTCCGCAAGACTAAATATTTATTCGCGTGTGTATTTTATTTTGTTGTAATGGCCCAAAAATGATAAACACTCGATAAAAACGAATCTTTGCCAAGTGCTTAGCGGCTTTCGCACGCATTGCGACCAGTGCAAATGAAACACAAGAATTACAAAAAAAAACTATCTTTCCTTTTTTCCTTATGCGCATATGAAGTTTCTGCCTTTGTTCAACCAGGACACTATGGGACGTCTAATACAGGGCAAGCTGCGTTCTCGTCACATTTCGCGGAGCCCTCTCCTGCTTCTGTAGATGCTCCAGAGAAACCGGCAGACGGTGCTCATTGCAGTGGCGAGCACGCACTACAGTAGCCCCAATGAACAGAATGGCTAAGTCTTGCCAAGCACAAAAATTGGAAATAATGAGTGACATGCGTTAGATATTTGTTAAGATGCAGTCTGGCACAATCCCACCTATCCCCACAAAGGACCTGCGCCTTCCTACTTCAAAATAAAGGACTTTCCATCCAGCCAATCTGTGCTTCAAAAGAATTGTGTTTTTTTTTAATTGCAGGTGAACAATGCTGGTATTCCCATGAAAGGAGGAATTCAAAATACGCCGATGGAAGACTTTAACCGAGTTTGGGACATTAACTTTCGCGGTCAACTGATGATGACCCAGAAGGCCCTGCCACACTTGCGTCAAACCAAAGGTACCACTATATGACTCTACTTTGTGGGTGCCATTGTTCCAAGCGAAAAAGAGACAGTTTGACAGAACTCGAAGCTCAATACTTTTATATCAGCAAGCATATCAATATTGTTTGTATTATTCTTTTTTATCGGCTTTCCGCGCTGTGACAAGTTTTCGCTGACCATTGCAATTTAGCCCAGACCTGTAAGCATGGTATTTAAGCATGCTTGATGTACGAGTAGCGTTTTCGTGTAAACATTGGCTTAATGATTGCGTTATATTGCAGTTCTGTTTGGCCATACTTGCGTTTGAAACAGCAGAAATATGAGCGAGTGTATACTATTAATACTGAAAGCGCGTTGACGAAACCCGGACTGCTAAAAACAGCTTGACTCTTGTCATAGAACTTGTGCTTGTTGCCGTGTTTTTCTTGCAGGCTTTGCTTTATGTCGTTAAAGGCTTTCATGGGCAAAAATATTGTACCAGGCGAAGGAGTTCGCATACGTTAATTTTATTAAATACATTTAGTAGGAATAAAAATACTTCTATATACCGTAAAATGCCGAGTGAGCGCCCCCCCCCCTCCCCCCTCCTCTCCTGCGGCCACTTTTTTTTTTCAAGACGAACATCGCTTGTGTCAAAATAACCACAAGAATGAATACACTGAATGCGTATCTAATGTTGTTTAAATATTTGCAGCATTTCATTAGAAACATCGATTGACATCTTTTATTTTTAGCAGCTCTCTCGCCGCCATCTTGAATTTCGGTCCGGGACCGAGAAAGCGCCCCCTCCCCAATTCTGGTCGGATTATCCTTCACCATTGGGGGGGCGCTTGCTCTTCATTTTACGGTAGTCTATTCGACTGTTTTACAGTAGTCTGTATCGACTGTTCAACTGGGTTACCGAATAACTTATTTTCCTAAATAAACTTCAAACTATACACCAAAGAACTTCACTGGGTGATACAGAAAGAGAAAAATTTAGAGCAGTAAACAATCCTTCATGTATGTGCGTGTAGGACAAGCTTGCTTAGTTTCACAAAACGATGCATTTGAACGAAACTGAGTATATAATATCCGTACAACGTCCAGGTCTCTTTGTTTGCGTATTGGGATGAGTCCATGGCTTCGAACGCGCGTGATTGCGCGTAATATCAGTGTGGGGAAGTATAATACACTCTTAGCGACTGGCATGTTCAGACTGGATCGGTTGAACAGGTGAGTAATACACTAAACAAATTTCTATATATCTTGCTATCGTGTCGTGTGCAGCCCCTTAAGCAGCAGTGAAACGCTGCTCCGCTTGCTGCACTGCCCAAGCACGTACTGCGGACGAGTTTTCCGAGTCTATATCGCTCGTTATCTCGCGTGTGCATTGTTGCACAGGTGAGTAATACACCGAACAAATTTCGTGTGATACACTAAACAAGTACGTGTGGCATATGTGTATGTGAAAGAAATGAACAAATTATTAGAACGCGAAGTAGAATAGAAGTCACCAAGAACGCCTAGTTCTCAGGCATCTTGAAGACTGGTGTTCATTTCCTAAAGCTTGCGTCTCGATCAAGGGGTGTAGTGAAGCTCTGGAACAGGTGTTCTAATGCTGAAGTTAGCGGAGACATCTACTCGAACAAAGACATTCGTGCTGAATTACTTTATACAGGTTAATGAGAACTAACGGACAATGATGCCAAGGAAAGTATAGGGGATGTTATTAGTAGTAATCGTAATGTACAATGTGAAGAAAAAAATGGACGAAAAGATACTTTGCCGCTGGTAGGGAGCAAACCTGCGACCTTCGGGAGCGAGGGTCTTGTTCTGGCAGACTTGATGGCTTCAGGTATACTATGCGAGGGATTATTGGTCAGCTGCCAACTCGTAATAGGATCACGTGCTGCGTGACGCCAAAAGCCCGAAAAAGTGTTCCACACTCTTTGTCACGGCTACTTGCGGCGCTGACCGACACTCCCATATTTAAATGACCTTATATACCCTATAAAGTGGACGGAGGGATGCCTGCCGCTGTAGCTCAGTTGGTAGAGTATCGGACGCGTTATTCGAAGGTCGCAGGTTCGGTCCCTGCCTGCGGCAAGATATCTTCGCGTCAACTTTTATTTCTCCGCATTTTACATTACAGTTACTACTAATAACATCCACTACACTTTCCTTGGCATCATTGTCTGTTAGTTGTCATTAATATTGTGTGTAACAAAAAAAAAACGAGCCCTCCAAGTTTCCACTTCTTTCCTTAATACAGGTTGCCGCTTCTTTTCATGTTTTTTTTTTTTTTGGCTTAGAAATCCGTTTGCGAGTTCTCATGCATTTGGAATGATAGTGTAGATTGCACCCTTCAGAACTGCTTCAAATGCGGGAGACAGTTCAGATTCATTGTTGGCGCGAAAGTGAGAGCTGCACCTTCTTTTCTTTTCTCTCTCTCTCTTTTTTTTTTTTTACTTACGAACCTTTTGCGACTGATGGCGAGCCACCATTTCTGTGATGAAAATCATACTCGCCGAGGTCTGGGCAAAATTATATAGCGGACGTAATTATTACATCCGTTAACATATGGACAAAAGGCTTCTGTTTTCTAATAATAGCAAATAAATGGCTTTCAAGGGGACAGACAAGCTCACGATAATTGCTCTCGTTTCTTTCTATGTCAAATATTTCTTTTTTGGCAGCACTGCGCGAAGCACACACATAAAAAGAACTATCCTTTTTTCGAGCGCTTTCGAAGCTGGACTACTGATTAGTTAGCCGAAGCGTTAACTTTTCCTTTTTTTTTCAGGCAGCATTGTCAACGTTTCCAGCGTTTCATCGCTGGTTACGGTAAGCATATTTTATGAGCATACAATGATTGTGGTCTTAATTTCCTTGTTTCGTACTTTTATTTTGTTTAAATCTGTGATAATGCCTACACAGTTTGCGTGCGCCGAGTAAAAACGAAAACGAAACAACTTTGCCGCAGCAGCGGAAGCCCTACTCGCCAACAACGCGACTGGGGATGGTAACAACGCCTTTCCAAAGGCCCGCGACTAACGCATGCGTCACTCCCGGTGGTAAACGCAAGTAGGCATGAAGTGTTCTGGCTTTCCTGTCGTTACGGTGTGGTACGTGCTGAAGACGACAGTGATGCGGACTGCACCGCCTCGTTTCTCTTGCCTGCGAGCGGCGTTTTCCGCCTTTTGAATCGCACGTTTGCGGCGCTTCACGATCGGCCAGCTCCGAGGATCATCCGAATTATGCAGTTTGCGGCCGAATATTAACGAAATAACGAGGGCATGATGCCTTTGAACATTGCATACGCTTTCGGAACCAGAGAACACCTCCGAAATATCAGATTTACCGAATTAACGACGGCTGAATAAACAAGCTTTAACTGCGGTGTGCTTCCAGGTGGCCCCATATAGACATATCCGTTGATCTATCTATACCCGCCTAATATTCCATGTGTTTTCAGCGAGTTCCTATTAGAAGCTTACACGCCTGTCGTATGGCGCCCCTTTCCCCTCCTCCGTAACTCATACCTGTGGTCATTAAATATTGAGCTGGCGTATGAACGACGGTGCTTGTGAAGTATTTGTGAGTCAGCGTGAATATAAACGTGAGCCGACGTAATGCTGATAGTACGGCTGAAGTGGAGTAAATAGAACCATAGATCGGCATAAAAACGTAGAGCTCACTCAAGAAATACATTTCACACTTGGGCTCACTCAGACTCGCTCACCAAAATTTTCTTCAACCGGACTCACTCACTAAAATTTTCCTCAACCAGACTCACTCGGACTCAAACTCACCAAAACATTTCTCCCCCGGACTCACTCAGACTCAGACTCACGGCTCGACTCGATCTGAGTCTGAGTGAGTCGACTCATGAGTGAGTTTGCGACCTATGCTCCTCTCCCACAGTTCGCTTGAATCGCAGCTACCCTAAGCTCCCTTGCTGATGTTGCTCAGAGTTATTTCTTTCCTCTTTTTTTTTTTCGGGGGTTGGGAGAGGGGGGGGGGGTAGAGATTTTTTCTTTCCAAAGCTGCACGACCATATCATTTGACAGTGCAGGTTAAAGTAACTTTCACTGACGCTGTCTATATGAACTCCTCAAACAGATGCCCAACATTGCGCCGTACGCTGTCAGCAAGGCGGCTCTGGACCACTTGACAAGATGTGCTGCACTAGGTATTTATAAGTTTTTATTGCGATAGCAATTATATGGACACTCTCGGCTGGTTTTCGCCGTCGCCGTCATGTCCTGTGTATGCATATGTATTGTGACGACGAAGAGCGACACTGGGGCTGGGCGCGCGGGGATCGAAGGAAAAGAGAGAAAGACGAAGACCAGATTAGAACAGCTGGCCCAGGAACGGGTGCAGTGTCTGTCTCGTTCTTTACAATGGCGCAGTTCGACAAGTGAACCTTGCGGCTGAAGCCACCTGTACGTGCTCCAGGGTCGTCGGCGTTGCGGGTCTCTACGTCTGAGGAACGCCGTCCACGCTTCCTCGACAATGGACACCAGGACCCTGCTACGGCCGGAAGCACGTACGCCACCATTCGAGGACGGCGTCCAGGCCTCCTCGGTGGCCCAAAGGCAGCCATATCCCGGCGTCGGCAGGACAGCGCACAGCCTTCTGTTGCCCGGGAATGCCGTTCAGTCTTCTCCTTGCGACACCTTCTCGCCCTGGACTCATGCAACGTATGAGCCTCCAAGGGAGGCCGTCCAGGCTTCCTTGGCCGTGGATCTCGCTGCCGTGAGTGCTGCTAACACTGCATACCCCGCGGACGCGAATCCTGGCTATGCGGGCGCCTCACCCGACAGCGTCGCGGGAGCTCATGCGTGCCATCACGCATATGACGCAACAGCTCGACCGCTTGACGTCGTTGAGCTCCTGCTTCCGGCCTGCCAACTTACCACCTCCGGCTATTTCGGAACTTCCGGAATTTTCCGGTTTGCAGGACAATGCCGACGCTTGGGTACAGATGGTCAATGCACTCGGCTCGCGTCATGCCTGGCCTGACGATCATAAATGGCTCGTTGCCATAGACCCTCTCCGAGGGGCAGCCAAGGCGTGGCACAACTACGACGGCGTCAAGCGACAGTCATGGCCGGAATGGTGTGCAGCTCTGATTGCTGCTTTCGGCCCGATTCACTATGACGCCACCGACGATTCTTACACGTCATTGACCGAGGGCGAAGCTCGAGAAGGCCATCTCCTCGAGGCTGGAACTACAGACTGCTGCTCACCGGCAGACAGCTTCGCAGCTTGCCCCGGTGTAAGCACCGGACTGAGGCCGTGCTCACCACTTCGTGTCTCGTACTCTGCATACGTGGCGGACACGAGACCGTTGCTACCAGAGGCCGAGACCTCCCTGCATCTTCAGAAGTCGTTGACGCTGCCCTCGAGGACGTCTTCGCTCGGAGACATGAAGCGGCCTGTTCCTATCCCACCGTCGTTCCAGGTAACAGGTCAGCCAACGAATTTTAATAACTGTATGAATGCTACACCACTGGCGGCGGCTGACAACACTTTTCATTCGTCGAGCTCGGAAATGCCACTCACAAGTTCAGCATTGTCACAGCACACAGAGGCTACGGCTCCGCTCGCACCTGATGCGTCATACCGGGACACTGACTTACCGACGAATATCAAGAGCGAGAGGCTTCGTCAGCCGTTGATGCAACATCCTCGTTTGTCAGCGCAGGCATGGGAGACACAAGGAGGCGGCGATTCTATGCTGAGCGATGTCCCAGTCAATGACTTGCAGATAAAAGAACGCCCTATCCTCACAAACGACCTTCCCATACCGCGTGAGCCTCCTCCTGACGACATCGCTTCTGACTTCGGTGATGTCAACGAAGCCATGACGACGAGCATGGCTGAAGTCATTGTTAGCCGAGGACTGACCACGCAGCACAAGAATATTTCATATGACACGGCTGCTGACCCCTGTTGGCGTGACCTCGTGCAGCAAGACAGCTACGTGCAGCAAGACAGCCGTCAGCGAGACCTACGACTTCGATGGCACAGCCAATGGCGGCCGCCAGAGTCGCCACCGGCAGCTTTCCATGCCGCATGCCAGCGTGGCCAGAAACATCGATCGCAACGAGAAAGCCGATTTCGCGCGCCACAGCACGCTGAGGCTTCTCAAGCCAAGTCGCAACGTGCCCAGGACCGACCATCGTGGTGGAGCCAGTGCCACCCACCGGCGGCACTCCGGGTAGGTCTCCCGGACCGACCGCTCCGATGCAGCCAACACCGCCCACCGGAGACGCTTCTCGCAGATCTGCCATCCTTTTTGCAGTGTGATCGGGGCCGACCACCACGATGCAGCCAACCCCCGCCCACCTGAAGCATTATCGGCCGCTCCGCTCACCTCGCAGTCATGGCCGAGTGTGACGACGAAGAGCGACACTGGGGCTGGGCGCGCGGGGATCGAAGGAAAAGAGAGAAAGACGAAGACCAGATTAGAACAGCTGGCCCAGGAACGGGTGCTGTGTCTGTCTCGTTCTTTACAATATATATATATATATATAAAAGCCACAAAGAAAAATAATTCAGAAAAAATGTTTTCGACGTGCGGCATCGAATGAGGGACCATCCTCGCTCTGCAGCGCGCGGCGCTAACCGCTGAGCCACGAAAGCGCACGTCCTTCAACGTTCAAACGGCGAGCTATTTATATACAGCGAGTTTTCAGCGTGTTTTCAGCATTACCAGCGAGATGGCGCAAAGGGCGAGCTCAGCGGGGCCTTAGCTCGGCGCCCCGCTCGTCGCGACGCCCGCGCTCATCTCCCGCGCACACTTTGCCCCGTAGGGGGTAGACGCCCGTTCGCGCGCGCGCTTATATCGCGGTGGGGGAGAATGGGTCTTTCGCCGGAACAATTGCGTTTGAGTTACCGAGCGCACGAAGGTCAGTTCGCTCGCGGCAGTCCCCCCCCGTTTGCGAAAAGAACACGCTTTTCAAACACAGCGAAGTAACAACTGTGACACTTGTTAGTTCGCGATCGTCTGTACCTGTGAATACGTTTCGTGCGTCGTTTTTGTTTGAGCAGCGCGTTAAGTGTCGAGCTGTGAACGTTGCTTAGCTTTCTTTCGTCCTGTGCGTGTTGTTTTCGTGCGTCATGTGTGCGTGAGCAGCGCGCTGCACGTTTCGACCTGCTTGCCATTCGTCGTCGCTTGACATTCCAATTTGTTCCTATCGCATTCATTGCTTCGCCTTGTGGCGAAACTGACTTTTTTATAAGTTTAAGAATACCACAGCCCTTATCTGAAACTTTGGCAGCGCGTGGGATTACTCAGATACATGGTCAAGGCTTAAAAGTTCCGTAAGAAATACGTACAATGAATGCATTTTTTTAAAATTGCCCTATCAGCTTTATGAAAAAAGCTGCATGTCGAATAACGTGACATGAGGATCGTTTCAACAAATAAGTGAGTCGACTAAAATCGATGACTAAAAAAGTGTCATTTCCAAGTCCTTAGAGAAACCTTTGCAGCAGTGTTAATAAAATATTGCGACAGCTATTTTTATGCTAATTACCGATGCCTAAGCGCTCTTGTAAGATGTAGTATACGTTGGGAACTATAAAGTGTAAAAGTTTGGCCTATACGATTTCCGGCACAGTAACCTGACGAAGAATAAGTAAACGATGACAAATCTGCCCCAACAATTTACTGTCTTTGTCTCATAGAAAACTTTCAATTGTCCGTAGAGATTTCGGTTAGTCAAAGCATGAATTTAATGCATGTGCCGAGAGCCTCTGTGCACAGGAGTCTCCGACTGGGCTTCTCTGCATGATACGAGGGTTCAGTAACCATCCATATATTTTATGAAGGCATCATCATCACTGAGCTCAATATTAATTGTGCGATATAAATTTTATGCCCCCCATTCTAGCTGCGTGCAAGAAAAACGTAATTAATGCAATGTGCGGAAATCCTGAACCAACATGTTTGAAGAACATATCAGTGAATTGTAAAATAATAGCACGCAATATGTCGCTTATAGATGACATATCGGCAACCACTGCAATGAAAGTGAGGGCTCATATAGAACAGAAACAGATAATAAATATAGTGGTAATGGATTAACAAGCCTTTATACTTAACAAAAATTATAATACCTGGGCGAAACGAAAGGATTTTGTCTTAGCTTTGAAGTAAGATAATATGGCTACGTATTGCTTCGGCACGAACGCCGAACTTTACTTGGCCAGGCAAGGTCGCTCGTGGTTTATCTTGACATAGCTCGGTAAACAGCTCATATCTTTGTACAAGCTCTTCTCACCGCTGGCTTTGCGATAAAGTGGTCGACCGTACGAAGGTCATTTCGCTCGCTGCAGCGGCCGCCTTTTCTTACACCGGGCGCTTGGTTGAGATACGCCTGATAGGATGCTAATGGGGTTAGTGAAAGTGCATAGCTGGTGCATTTGCTTTGGGACTGTGCATAACAGCTGCACCAGCAGCAGTACCAGCAGCACTGCTATATAGACGGAGATGAAGCAAATCCTAGACTTACTTCGTGTAATATTCCAATTAGTGTCTATCACATTCACTGCTTGATGCTTGCGCAGAAACTGTGACCTTTCATTTAGTTTGTAGCCGCATTGGTAGCCGACAGTGGCATACATCAAGAATGAGTAATAGCATCCACATTCGCCACATTAGTAGTACATTGAACGAAAATAACAAAGCGTAAGTGAAAAGGGAGAAATGTTAGACGTCTGAGGACGTTCTTCGCAATGGGAGTCTTAAGATGAATGCTAAATCGATGCGGGTGACGCAGACGCAACGTTCTCGTGTGTTGGGTGTCAATGGAGTTGCTTAATAAATGAAGGTGGCCATCAACAACGCGAACTGATTATTGAGAATACCGTGAAGCCTTTCGAGCTCTCAGTGTTCGCGTTGTGTACAGAGGCCAGAGACATACTCGGTAAGAAGCCGCTTAAACTCATACCCTTAAATGGTTCCCTGCTCATGTAAGTTCTATGAGAGATGGGATTATCAATCTCAATGAGTTGGCTCACTCCAGGGCACGTGGTAACTGTCCGCAACCATGCAGTATCTCTAGGACGACCTGGATGATTGGTAAATGGGGATCAACCAATTACACACATTCAAATTTCTCAACATTTCGCTATAGGGAGAGTTCTTCCTCCTCCAGATAGGAAACTAAGCAAGGTGGAGGCGCGAACATTGAGATTCCTTCAAAGAGAAATCCTATCCAGGCCTTTCTCTATAAGCTTTATCCTGGTGTTTACTTAACTGACTCACGTGCCCCATATGGCGCCTTAGCCAGTTAACAACCTCATGGTCTGGGAGTACCTTTCGTTAAGTGGCACAAATAGAGAGCATCGGCTAGCAGTGGAGCTTCGCTGTGAGGAGTGCGGACAAAGAGGCACAATTTTGGGCTGTGCAGATGCGGCGGTAGGTTTCGGCCTGACTGTCCAGTCGTGCGAGCGGCCCGCCGTGTGTTAGGGCACATGCCTCCTGACTTCTATTAATAACGTTTTTCTAAACGAAACCAAATAGTGAAGCTTCGAAGCTTCACTAATAATGAGCGAAGGACTGGCGCATGTCGCCGCGTAGCCGAAGCTGCTCGTGAGCAAAGATAGAAGCTATCGGAGCCAAAGCGAGTAATTTGAAGTATACCTTATTGCGCACCACTCCCTTATCTGAACGCAGCACGCCTTGTTCGCATTGTCAAAACGGAGGCCACATTAAACCTAAGCAACAGTAGGCATTCCGTTGCTGCAGGTAGTCGGCCTGAAGAGTTGAAGTATGCATAAAAAGGTACAACAGTCCTTCAGTCGATCAGAACTGGAACATCACATGAATGGAACGCGGATGTGTCGTTTAGGAGGGTAAGCAAGAGTTTAGGAGGGTAAGCTCTTCCTCCTAAACGACACATCTGTGTTCCATTTCTGACTTTGTAGCTGAGATGGCTGGGAAGTTATGATGAGCTGATCATAAGATGCGTACATGAAATACAGAAAATGTAATAAAATGCATCATATAAACGACCGCCTATATCCAGTAAAAGAGAGCGGCTGCAAAGTAAATTGAAATTGTGAAGTGGCAGAGCACAAGCTGACGTGTTAAGAGAGCATAATTTACAGGCATATAAAATGGTTGGCCGAAGCAAAGCACGAGCAATGAAAGATCGCTACATTCACTGCAATGGCGCATGGTCGATCAGTAATACCAATGGTTCTTTTTTTCCTATTTCAGAGAATGCGCCTTATGGTGTACGTGTGAACGCTGTCAAGTAAGTAGTCTGCAACTTATGCTTTAGTTTACCTTCTTGACTCGTCTCGTCTGCGAAAAGTTGATGAGTTTTGAGGAAGCGCATATATTTCATAAATAGTACGCCCGATCAGTTCCTACTATTATTCACGAGAAGCGTAAGAGAGGGTGCAGCAGGCCAGCTCCCTCACTTTGTCTTTGCGAAAAGACCTCGACGTCCCATGTAGCCGGAGAACTGCACAAAAGATGGAAAATTTTATGCCTGCTCTTACCGTCCAACAATTTACCCCATCCTTCACAAATACAGGTAATAGCCGATATTCAACAAATAAACGATGTACGATTCGTTGCATTTTGGAAAAGACTGAATGCTTTCGACGAATACTAGCAATACCGTTAGGATGGTATCCGCAATAGGACACAGACTTAAAAACGACACACCCCTGGATATCTTACTGTATTTATTCCTGTGACCCTGTCGGTGCGTTTTGCTCGCAAACCCTCCTCACGATGTGCAACAAACTAGCTCAAACAAGCACCATTCTTTTATAAAACCGCCAACACCTAGTGCACACTATCTCGAAGACAGTACTCATAGTCCTAGGCACAATGGAATGATAACCTGCACACAGGTAGCTACAGCACACAGACCTCAGACTGCTAAAAGTCTGTCTTTAATGAACACGATTCTTTAATACTTCAGAAACTGGATACCATTGTTTGTTGTACGAATACTCATGGTACATTTGTCTTGTTTTCGTATCTACATCTATTTACAGTTGCGTAGATTTTGTTAAATGTGTTTTTTAGTCACAGGAGTATGTATGCAATAATCAGAGGCCAGATTCTAGGCATTAAAAACGTGTGTTTTTAGCGCCAAAATTATGCAGGCAAAACAGCATTTTGTGCATCTGACAGCCTGAATATAGGCACAAATTTTTTTTGCATAAACGTAAAAAATTGCAAACGAAGACGTGCGCGACCATATCTAGGACAAGAAAACAAAAAAAAACAATGTTTGTAATGGCACGCAGGCACCAAAGCCTGACACAACCAGGCAATTGTTCTTTTTCTCGCTTGTTTTACAGAACCCGATTTCTCGGTTTATTCTGTAGCATAGTGAGTCAAGTGCCCAACTGTCGAATCAACACACTCGAGGCTGTCTTTCTGTTCGGCATAGCTGGGAATAGAAGAAGGGGAGCAGATATCCAGACTACAGGAAACTAGAGCTAGACCGCTAGAACACCAATAGAGAGAGATGCCACCTATTGGTCGGGTCGAGTCGCGTAGAGCTAGTTTCTCCCCTGATAGTGAACACCTTCAAAACTGTCGAATCAACACACTCCAGGCTGTCTTTCTGTTCGGCATAGCTGAGAAGAGAAGAAGAGGAGCAGATAACCAGACTACATGCAGGAAACTAGAGCCAGCCCGCTAAAACACCAAAATAGAGAGATGCCACCAATTGGTCGGGTCGAGTGGCGTAGAACCAGTTTCTCCCCTGACGGTGAACACCTTCAAAACTGTCGAATCAACACACTCCAGGCTGTCTTTCTGTTCGGCATAGCTGAGAAGAGAAGAAGAGGAGCAGATAGCCAGACTACAGGGAACTAGAGCCAGACCGCTAAAACACCAAAAGAGGAGAGAGATGCCACCTATTGGTCGGGTCGAGTCGCGTAGACCCAGTTTCTCCCCTGACGGTGAACACCTTCAAAACTGTCGAATCAACACACTCCAGGCTGTCTTTCTGTTCGGCATAGCTGAGAAGAGAAGAAGAGGAGCAGATAGCCAGACTACAGGGAACTAGAGCCAGACCGCTAAAACACCAAAACAATTCACAGCATATCCACGGAGTGAATGATGATGAGTGGGCGAAGCTCCGGAGGTTCATCGGTAAACCGTGAATCCTCCGTGAATTCTGCCCAGTACATCATCAACGACGTGAGATCGGGCGCGTTTATACTAAAGGGTCGATGAGAGTCATGGCGACTTGCAGTTCACTTTAATTTTACATGTACGCTGTGAATTTTTATTGTTTAATCACGCACACAACGCAAGGTTACCAGATTCTTGGAAGAATGCCAACATCACCTTGATCCATACGAAAGGGGACGTCAAGGACCTGAAAAATTACAGGCCCATCAGCTTACTGTCCGTTGTCTACAAGCTATTTACAAAAGTAATTGCTAACAGAATTGATACGACATTAGAGTTTAATCAACCAAAGGACCAGGCAGGATTTCGTACAGGCTTCTCAACAACAGACCATATTCATACTATCAATCCGGTGATAGAGAAATGCGCGGAATACAACCAACCCCTATACATAGCCTTCATAGATTACGAGAAGGCATTTGATTCGGTGGAGACATCAGCAGTCATGCAGGCACTGCGGAATCAGGGCATCGACGAAGCCTATATAAACATAATGGAAGAAATCTACAGCGGATCCACAGCCACTATAGTCCTCCATAAAAAAAAGCGACAGAATCCCAATAAAGAAGGGCGTACGGCAGGGAGACACGATCTCTCCAATGCTATTCACCGCGTTTTTACAGGAGGTTTTCAGGGCCCTAGATTGGGAAGAGTTAGGGATAAGAGTTAATGGAGAGTATCTCAGTAACCTGCGATTCGCGGATGACATTGCATTGATGAGTAAGGCGGGAGACGAATTACAGCTTATGATTACTGAACTGGATACGGAAAGTAGAAGAGTAGGTCTGAAAATTAATATGCATAAAACTAAAGTAATGTGGAACAATCTTGGCAGAGAACAGCGCTTTGCGATAGGCGGCGAGACACTGGAAGTTGTAAAGGAGTACGTCTACTTAGGACAGGTAGTAACCGCGGAGCCGAACCATGAGAGTGAAATAACTAGAAGAATAAGGATGGGATGGGGCTCATTTGGCAAGCATTATCAAATCATGAATGGTAGTCTACCACTATCCCTCAAGAGGAAGGTATATAACAGCTGCATCTTACCGGTACTTACCTACGGAGCAGAAACCTGGAGACTTACAAAGAGGGTTCAACTTAAACTGAGGACGACGCAGCGAGCGATGGAAAGGAAAATGATAGGTGTAACCTTAAGAGACAGGAAGAGAGCAGAATGGGTCAGGGAAAGAATGGGGGGTTAAGGATATCACAGTTGAAATCAAGAAGAAGAAATGGATATGGGCCGGGCACGTAGCACGTCGGCAGAATAACCGCTGGTCATTAAGGGTAACTGACTGGATTCCAAGAGATGGCAAACGCGTGAGGGGGGAGACAGAAAATTAGGTGGGCAGATGAGATTAAGAAGTTTGCAGGTATAACGTGGCAGCAGAAAGCACAGGACCGGGTTGATTGGCGAAACATGGGAGAGGCCTTTGCCCTGCAGTGGGCGTAGACAGGCTGATGATGATGATGATGACGACGAATCACGCACAGGAGAAATCTCACACAGGCGCTACCTTGGTGGTCAAAATCCAGTGCCTATATATACGGGGTGGTCAGTGAACGGTTGTGCAGCGCGAGCAGTCGGTTTTTTCAATCAAGAAACTCGCTAGCAGATGCTGCCTGCGTCGGCGTCGCGAGGCGAGAGAGGGAGGGGGAGCGTAGGAGAGAGGGGGAAGGGTAGGAGAGGAGAGGGTGAGGGCGCCCCTCCCCTAAAATCGGAGAGCAGCTGCACCGCCAACGCCATCTAGCGTACCTTCACCCAACCGCCATATTGTACGCATGTCTATGGGACAGCGCCCTCTCGGAAACGAGACGAGAAATGGAATGCGTACAGCGCCATCTCGTGTATCGTCACCCAACTGCAGTTTGCATGAATCTCTATGGGACAGCGCCCTCTATTGTACGATAAGGGAACACTACGGGCTACAAAGGACGGTTGACGACGCCCGACGCCGCTCGACAACCAGCCAGGTCTCGTCATGAGGAACTTCGCTCCTAAAAGAGGAGAGAGATGCCACCTATTGGTCGGGTCGAGTCGCGTAGACCCATAGTTTCTCCCCTGACGGTGAACACCTTCAAAACTGTGGAATCAACTCACTCCAGGCTGTCTTTCTGTTCGGCATAGCTGAGAAGAGAAGAGGAGCGGATAGCCAGACTACAGGGAACTAGAGCCAGACCGCTAAAACACCAAAAGAGAGAGATGCCATCTATTGGTCGGGTCGAGTCGCCTAGAGCCCAGTTTCTCCCCTGACGGTGAACACCTTTCAAAAGTAGATACAAGCAAAACAAAAGCCTCCTGCACATAACATTTTCTTCGCGTCTTCAGTCGTCTTTCTCCTGACGCCACTCTGCGGTTTCGCATGCACCAACAGCGCGCGCCATGTCAGCGGGACGGCGTATGGTGGATGGCGCGCAACACCTCCCTGCTGCTTCCTGTTGTTTTCCGGAGATTGGTTCAGCTAGAGGTATCGGTAACCCCTTAGATTTCTGAACAATGTCGCCCGGTAACATGAAATACTGGTCTTAAACTGAACCCGAAAGTGGTGGCTAAATAGTGATTTTGAAAATAGGCATTTTTAGGCATTTATGAACAAATGCAAAATGAGGTATTCCTAGACACTATAAAATGCTATGAAAGCCCTCTTAACCGCTAATCAACGCTCATACATCAAAGTGGAGCGATAGGAGCGCAAGGAACAAAATAGAGATTAGCCCAAAATTTGATCTCTATAGTCGTTGACAAGCTAAGAATAAAGGTAAAGTGTACCACTATCCATTTGTGTTATGCGCGTGCAACTAGAGCTGCCCTTTGCTATGACGTAACGGTTAGGACGAACCAATAAAAAATTCAACTGTTATCCACACGTACACAGCATTATCCTCGCCGGTCGTCATTCGATGCAGTTGAAGTTTGTGATTGTGCCGCGTTTGACGTGCAACGAAGCGGCAGCAGCTCGGGGTGTTTTGCAATGCTTTATCGCCTTCCGTCGTTTCCACAGAGTGAAGTAGCAACATGGCGGAAGCATGAAAAATAAGGGCAATGCGGCCTCGTGGGCGGAGCCTACATTTATTCTTAGGCTGTCACCTACTATAGTAATAAACATTGCGCATGTCCTCCTATGACTCAACAAGCTACAGTAAAGTGTTGCTAGAATTTGGAGGAATACGCCAATGACCGCTATTTATGATATCTAGCGTGTCCTTCTTTTCAATAGGAGTGACGCCTATTCTTTAACCCTTTGTGCGGCAGTGGGACACATACGTCCCACTTTTCCATCTACAGAAAAAATTTTCTCCCACATCACCCGTTGCAATTAGCGCAATATTAAGTCACTCATATCTTGCCTAAGTCTTCGTAATCTCGAAAAAAAATATTTTACTACTCTGTCGAAGGGCGGATGTAGTGTTACAATAGCGTTGAATCTTGGTCAATTTTTTTTATGATCGCCTCTGAATTTTCCTCTTCTTGAGATGCATAGAACCTACCCATGAAAATGCTGGATAATTTCCTCCTTTTCTGGTTTTTGAGAGAGGCGATCTTAGCTTCCAGTCATCACGTGTTTTCGTAAATTTGCGAAATAACTTGACCGGTAAATGCATCGGAACAATCCCCTTCAAAATTATCCCGCTAATCGCGCAGCGCAATTGTGGATAATAATGCGTGGAAATATATTTTCTCGATATTATATACCTCTTGAAATGTAGCCACATGTTCAGGGATAACATCTGTACTCGAAAATTTCAACAGCAAAAGCTAGGACAGCCAAATGGACAAAAAAAAAAAGTGGTCGATGCATGCGGTGAAGTAAGCTTTACAGGGACATACCACAGCGCTTTGAAGGCTCAAGAGACGCAACTGCAGGCGGCGTTCTCCTGCTCACATGAGATCCGCACAACTTTTCTCTTCACAACTTTAGAAGTGATACTCTGTGCCACTTGCTTCGGCCGTTTCATCCCAAAATTCCCGTTGATGCAATCGCGAGATGGTGCCTTCATGAGGCAGTGGGACAGTGTTTTCCCACTTTTTGAAAACACTCTCATGAGTCAGTGGGACATATATGTCCCACTTTTTTTTCAGTAAACTACTGGCTTTATTGTGATGAAATTTGTTTCATACTATTTCTTTCTAGTTTATATCAATAAAGCACAGCCGGTTTTTTATATTACCATGTGAAAAATATAGGACGACCGACAAAGGGTTAACGTGATTGCCGATGTTACTTCGGACCATACGCTACACTTTAAACTTCAGGGCGACATGCTTGGTGAACACCCGATAAGCCCGCAACTACTCAAGTTATACAAAAACGTCGATCCTCCACCTCTTAACACACAACAAAAAAGCGTCATAGGCAGCTACTCGCGGACTGCTTTGCATGAAATCAATAGCCACAATGCGTGGGATCTGTCTGATTCTTCAAATGCGAAGCGTTTCTTAGCGAACCAAAGACACTTTGAGCGTTTCTATCTATCTATCTATCTATCTATCTATCTATCTATCTATCTATCTATCTATCTATCTATCTATCTATCTATCTATCTATCTATCTATCTATCTATCTATCTATCTATCTATCTATCTGTCTGTCTGTCTGTCTGTCTGTCTGTCTGTCTGTCTGTCTGTCTGTCTTCTGTCTGTCTGTCTGTCTGTCTGCTCTCGTGATCGCCTTCTGAACTCGGTGTAGAAGAACTCCGGTATGGGAGGGTAACAGGGTTTGACGAATGCGACTGTCTTGCCATGAAATGAATAACGGGAAAATCTTGTCACGTGCGTCGTAAAACCCTTTACTCCAGACCCCTGTAGGACATACCCGTATTTTCATGGTCTCTAGATGGTAAAGCCCAACACAGCAACACTGAGGAGAATGAAATGTTGTTTATAAGTGAAAAACCCAGATACGAATAAACCCAATTAACAAAAGGACACAGAGAATACTATTACACGCCTCACACGCTGTGTAGAAAAACCAGTAAGTCATATTTACAGTAGACATCAGGTGCATGACCTTGACGTGGCGGCGGCTCCGGTGTCCAGTCGTTAAGGCTCGTCGCGTCTATGAAGTCCGTCACGCCACAGGTGCACGGCCGTCAGCTGCACCGTCGGGTCCCTGCAGTATCCCGTCACCGCAGCGTCGGGTCTCCACAGCAGCTGTACCGCTCGTCCTTGTGATGCACAGCCTACGGAGCGTAGCCGCAGTACATTTGCGCGTCCTCACGAGGATGAAGTCGCTGGACCGAGCTTGACTCCTAGTCGCGCACCTCAGCTCATAGTGCGTTGCTGCGACGGCTGGGGCACGTCCTTCTCAGGAGCTCTGTTATGGACTATGCACGCGCTTTCCGCACAGCCGCACCGCACGTGGCGGGACACCTGCGGGACACCTGCCGCACGCAAGCGGAGGGCGAAAGAGCGTCGCCGATTCGCTCATTCGCGCTCCGCTTGCGTGCGGGAGGTGTCCCGGCATGTGCGGCGCGGCGCTGCGGAAAGCGCGTGTACAGTCCCTTAGCGGTCTTCGGGCGAACCCCGTGCCGCTGCCACCGCTCGTCCGCGCCTCTTCCCGTTCCAAGCGCTCTGCCCTCGTCTGTCCTTCTCTCCCGGCCACGTCGCCTCTCGTGCCCGTTTTCTACTTCTTCTTCGTCATGTTCTTTCCTGAATTCTCTTTCAACATACCGTCTTCCTTTTCTTTCTTGATCCTATATTTCTTCATTCGAAACTTTTATTTTAGTTCTTCCTCTTCTTGTCCATATTCTTCCGCCAGCCAATATACTCATGATACGTGTACCCCGGGCCGGCAGTATGTGGAGATGCCACACGCGATTAACTGTTTATATCTACTCAGGAACGACGAGAACAGCGTTAACGTTTTAACGCGGCAATGTTAAAACTGACATCGGCAGTGTCGAGCCGACTAATGCAAAGAATAAAAATCCGGGTCGCAGCAGAAATCCAACCCAAGCATTCGGCGTGGAATTCAGGTATTCCACCATTGATCCACGCCAGCTCTTGAAACCGCTCTGGAAAAAGACTCTATGCCGGCGTTATGTCGGTGCAACGCCAATTGTGGTAGCCATGCTGACTATCTAATTTTATAACAGAGCAATAAACATTACACATGTACTCCAATGATACAGGCGTCATGTCGGAGAAACTCAATTGTGTTTAAAGTGCTGGCTCCGCTTTTATACCAGTCTAATGAACATTAGATTTATATTCCTATGATTCAGCAAGTTATGTTCAAGCGTTGCTCGACCCCGGAGGAATAGGCTAACGAATGTTAGTACGATATTCACATAATTGCACCGCAAAGTGCCCTTCGCTTCGATCATACAGACGTTTGTGTTGCAACGTGACTGCTGGCGTTACCACAGACCATAGGTGACCCTTTTTTTAAACGCCATTGTAGTTGACATTCTTTGTAAGCCCACGATGTGCACACAAGTGCTATACTTACAAAGACACGTCGATCCACCTCGTGACGCTTGGCTCAAAGCCAGAAGATTCCAGATAGACAATTACCCGCCACTGCTTCGCGTGAAACCGATTCCCACAAGACGTGCGATCTGCCAAATTTTTTCTCATTTGTCGAATTACTTGGAACTTCGAAACCTATGCGCGTCATCGGGGATGATTGAAGTGGTATGCCTCTTGCAGCAGTCAACTTACATGCATTTTTTTTTTGTAAATGCAGCCCTGCTTGCATCCTGACGCCTATAATAAAAGATCCAGCAGTGAGCATGGAGCAACACGCAGAGGTACGTACCTGAAGAAGCAGTTTTTCAATATATTCGTCGACAGCATGAAGTTGGTCACATAACGTTTAGGAATACTTCTCCACTTTTGTAGCACGTTGAAGAAAACTTGCTTCGCGAGTTAGCTCGCACTTTTTATTATCGCAAAGGTCCCACTTTTTTTTCTCAAGAAAATGTAGCCAATTAGCACGCGCAGTTTATGAAACAGATTGTTGGAGGGTTAAAAAGAAAACAGTATGCAATAAGCAAGCAAATTGAGCGTTCTCTAACTTCGTTTACTGCGCAGCTGCAATTATCATTTCTTGCCTAATATTATCGTGATTTCAAAGGCTGCCATTTGGAATAAGTGCAGTAACAATGATTCTTTGATACGCACATGCATGCGGTTGCTTATGCATCAGTTCTTGCTGAATAATTTTGTGTTTATGTCCATACTTATGCCTCTATTAGTGTGCTGTCACCAAGATCATTCAACCTCACAGCTGCGGATGCAGCGCAAACTGGTTTTGTTGAAGCAAACTTGCTTTTTGCCCTCGAGATTTCATTCCATTGAACGGTCTGTCTTGTTCTGCCCGTCGTCGTCAGCTTCTTATGCGAACTTAAACTGAGCTTCGGACGAGACAACACAGGAGTTGACAGGACTAGCCCCCCAACACATGCATCCTCCTCGAGTTCTTCACTTTCATTCCGTTCAGTTGGAATGTGCTTTCATTGCCACTCGACAAAGCACGCCCTCGCCTTGCCGAACGTCGGAGACGGAGGCAAACTAGCTTCGCTAAAACCGTTCTGAAATTATTTGTCTCCCTACTGCTTCGTGGTAAGTTTCGCGTTGCCGGAACTGCTACTGATTGTTGAGGCACTCATGCTTAAAGGGGCCCTGCAACACTTTTCCAAGTAGTCATGGAATGGATTCACTAAAGGAGCTTATTGCCTCACGAATTCACCGCCGCAAACATCTTTAGAATCCGTTCAGTACGAACGGATTTACAAAGATTTGTCGCCCGCTACAACTGCATTCTCTCATCTCTCGCCCCGACGAAAGCGCTGGAAGCTAAGCAGGGAGGGATGGCACGGGAAAAGAAAATACGTCAGGCGCGCCTCGTGACCTTGAGCACTTTTCCTCTATTTTTTTTCTTCGAATACGCGTTTTTTTCAGTGTGAACGAGCGCGCACGCGTGGACAAGTCGCGGCCTTTCTCGGCGGCCCGAGTAACGACCGAGCGCGCCATGCTCAAATCAGCCAATGGCTGTGACGAGTGATTTTTGAGCTTGTAGCGTCATTTGTCGAGAGAAGAAAAAGCAATTTTTAGCTGACATTGAGAATTTATTGCGAATTCCAGGCAGCGTGCTGCGCTATAATATTTGGCTCACGTGTTCTAGGGAGCCTCGACTACCGACCGGCGGCGTTTTCTGACTATGCTCAAAAAGTGTTGCAGGGCCCCTTTAAGAAGACTCTTGAATATCCATCAGTCATGAAAAATTGTTTCGATAATGCTGCTAACAACCATAATTGTATAGACACTTTACCGACTTTAGCATCTTCATATCCTTTCAGTATGAGAGCTTTGTTCTGTGACCATGGAATAGGTCTTCTCCGGGTGAAAAGAGTCTCTCCAGTAGTGATCGCTGGGCGCCGGTTGACAATATCGCGGGCCCGCATTCGCAATTCCTTTTTCGTGAGAATTGGCAAGCTTGCGACGTTAGCTGTCGCTCGGATCGCGAATGTCGCAGCGCTGTGACCGCACAAAAAAAAAAAAGAAAACATGGCACCCGTGACACCAACGCCACCGCATGCACAGACAACCACCCTGGAAAAGGTCCATTCGGTCTGTTATACTGTCTCTCGTGGAATGAACAATTTCGCCAATACCAGTTTCATGAAGTACAACTTGAAGCTATATCAAGGGCAAGAAATAAAAATGGGCCTTCTGATTTGGGAGTACGCTCCCTGAGCTTCACTCTGGAGCAAGGGTCTCAAACTCGCGGCCCACTGGCCGCCTGCGGCCCGCGAACCTCTTGATTGCGGCCCGCGGACAGCGCATGCCTATGTTCGTCCCATATTTTTATTTGATAATAAGCATGTGCGTGAGCTACTTACGCATGACTGGTCTAAAGCGTTGTTTCCGTGAGCCACCCTATGTGGTCACCATGTGTGGAAGCGCAACCGTTACAAAAAAGCAGTATTTCAGAATCGGCGTCCAGATTTTACTCATTTTAGAGATCGGTCTCGACATGTTGTTGGATGGAATCCCGGCTCAACATCTCCTGTATATGAGATATGGGAAAGGTTTTCCTTTCAATAGTAACGTTTGCTAACAATGTGTACGAACTAATCTCCTGCCCCATCCCACTCCTCACCCCTCCTCACCACGCTCTTACCTTCTTCCCTGACCCGGCCCTTGCGTGTCTAAGTTCTGTGACTGAGGCCCGCTGCCTGAGATGAGTTTGAGACTCCTGCTCTAGAGAATAACCAGTGAGATAATTCTCCAGGTCGCTTCTGTATAGTTCACTCGCATTAGAGAATATCAGACAGGCGAGTAACTACAGAAGGAACTTGGATAATATCACACCGGTTACGGTGATCAAGACTCTGATAACATGTGTGGCTTCCAATTAAAATTTCATGTCATGATTCGCGAAATTACTAACCAAAGCAAGAGCATTGCCGGAAGTATGTACCGTTTAAAAATGGTTAGCCATATATTTTACTAATTACGTTCAGGATATCCGAATGCTCTGATGGAAACAACAAAAAAAGCATACATTGGATTAAAAAAAATATTGATAGCCGTTGCACTGCATGGCGCGTGCCCAGTGAAGCTGTTACACAGGATATCGGACCATAGCCCAGCACACATCCTGCAGGTGAATCCGAAATGTCTGCCCCAAAAAGTCCCATTTGAATTTGGTGTGTTCTCCTTTAAAGCTTGTCAGTTGTGCAGCATGGCAACGGCATCTTTTTGCCGCATTCTCCGTTTCGTGGCATGCGTCGTCTTGCCCGTCTTGCCGGATGCGCTTGGCGTTTGGTACATAATAGCAGCTGGTGTTCGCCGCCCGTGTGGCCCCTCTTTCATCTTTAGTTGAGCGGTGGGCTTTGCGAAATCTGTGTCACACATACATTCTCGTTGACGAATAAGAAAATTTCACGGAACCCGAGACATATACAACTTCGCTGTAAAATAAATAAGAAAAGGCGTGTGCGTGCGTATGTTCCCGTATAGCTAAGCTATCGCCAGGCGATGACTGCTCTCATGTAAGTATTTTCTCAGTTCCGACCGCTGATTATGATATGCATTGTGAGCGCTTGGAAAATATTCCGCGTATAACACGACAATGCCACACAGCGGACATCATCATCAGCCTAAACATATCTGGTGCTCGACGAAGGTATCTCCCATATCTTAAGTTAATTGTTCCGTGTCTTGGGAGCGCTCATTACATCAATGGCATTAAATAGGAGAGCAAGGGTGAGACGAAGAAGCACAACCTATGGCTATCCAAAACTATTATACGAGAAGTGCTAGTTACATTGCAATCAACGACGCCGCCATCCCCGAATGGACGAATCTGCGAAGAATGACAATAAATGCAATTTCTTTATTGTACTGTATTGTATTGTATTGTGTTTATTCACAACAACAGGGTTGCGAGGATGACCAGCCTAAAAGCTGCATGGAGCAGCTTGAGGGGAACCTGGCCACCTCATACACTGGGCAGCTTCACAGCTGACAGTGACAAAAGAAAAATCGTACCACGAAACAGCCCTTAATGAACGCCTTATCCTGTTAGCGGCATGGCGCAAGTAGATCCATTGGCCTTAACAAACTGTACGTGTCATAGTAGACGCGCATGCGTCCAGTCCATTATTCTTGGGTGCCATGGGCGCTAGGAGAGGCTTGCAAGAGGGGCACTTGCTCCTGCCGGGCGACACCAGAACATGGCCCCCACCAAAGCCACACCACCACTGCCACTCTCCCCAAACGCGACGACCGCGGGTTTACACCCCCGCAAGACAAAATCCTGCCGACGCCCGCGTTGGATTGAAAGCTCAGTTAGTGCGTAGGTAATTAGTGGTTTACCTTGTGCGATACATTAGAAAACTTAAAAATAAGCAATAGATAAGAAAAATGATCACGTGGTCTACAGGCAAGCTTGTGTCAGTTGCCTAAAGGAATATTTCAAATGGCAGGCTGGGCAGTCATGTGCGTAGCTCTAGTGATGATGAAAAAATAGAGCGAAAAAATGAGGGACAAGACGAAGAAAACTACAGGACAAGCGCATACTGACAGCTGAACTTTTATGAGATAAAAACGAATATATATAGGAAGAAAAAATCGAATGTTGTCCGCGAACAAAACCAAAAAGCCTCAGATGAGCGCATCCAGGTACCTTATTTCTGCTATTTTTTCGTCATCATTTACCAACTCACCCAACAGTCTATCCTTCTACTGTTGAAGAGAACACCAACAATTGAATCCAGAGAAACGGAAGCCACAATATTAAGTAACCTTGCTCGTCATGCCGTCTCATTACAAAGAACATTCCGAACTATTGCCGCTTCAGTGATAGTGTTTGAGTGAAGTCTTGTGAAACACACACGTTGATGTTTCAGTCAGCCGCGTATTAATATTCCACCGCGTAACACGGATGAAAATCAACTGGCGAGGCAATAATAAACATTACGTCGTTACAAATAATTTAGCGTTTGTCATGATGAGCACGCAGAAAAGTGAGAGGTCGCTATGTTTGTTCATTATTTCGTGAATCTACATGGCTTCTGCTTGGGCCCTAAAAAGATAGTTTGTGATGGCTAAAATCTGCCCCATTTCATCCGCCCCTGTGGGTGGAGTGGGACATCACTTAGGAGGAGTGGGACGTATGTAACAAAATGGTCCAAGTGTCTTCAGCGACCATTATAAGCGGATAGTTCAACGTCAAACAATAAACGGGGTTGCTGAAATTTGCTGCACCGATATTTTTTGACACTGGCAGCTATCACAACAATGTCCGCAATTGGCAAAGTCCCCATATATTTCTTAGGAGGAAAGAAGAACTGATAGCTCTTTTCTTTGTTCCGCAGGAACTGCGCACTGACTCTGATATGTTATTACTGCTCTTGACTCTAACCATGTTAAGAACGCAATTTTTTTTAACTAAAACTGATAAGAAAGACATCACTTTTTGTCACTTGAATATCATCATTAGGCCAATTTATTTCACAATTGTCATGCCAGTCATTATCAAAAAAAAACCTGACATGTCACTGTCGGACTCGTCAAAGACAACGGAAGGCGTGTCTTCCTCACTTGCAGAACGGCAATATTTCAGCAAACGCCATTTCTCTTTTGGATGTGCTTTGACGGCAGTTTGGAAAGTGCTGAGCTTCTTTTTTTAATACTGTCTTGCTAACCTCTGTGAATTACTGTTCTGTCGTATGGTTCCCCTATGTACATGTCATCACTTTTGTCTCACTTTTTTTTTCTTTTTGCGCTGTGTAACGCGATGTGGCAATAAGACAGAGAGGAATGGGACAGTGTCAGGTTCCTCTCACAACTCAGCTGTCCCGTTTCACTCAAACTGCGTTCCCCAGAGTAAGCAACTTTCAGCGGCTAAAATTCAGTCGTAATGCCTAAACTTTTTCGTTGAAAAAATACAACGCTCGTGAGTCTTTTCGGAGAAAAATTGATATTAGTGTCCACAAAGCGGTTGAAATCTGAGGGTGTTAGAATTGAGATAGCAGAAACTTGCTTTTGACATCTGAAAAAGGCGACTTCCAGTTACAGAAAGCTCCGTTTGCCGAAGATACCCGCCATTACATTCATGCACTCGGTCTGTTAGCACCATTTGATGAGTCGTTGGCTAACGTCTTTGAAGTAACTGCAGGAGAGCTAGACCCTCGGTTTGGGACATTCATCGAACTGTCCCAAACCTCCCGACTTTCCCGTGTCCCCGTAATACCTGCTCTTTATACCGTGAACTAAGCCTACTAATTCACTAACCAATCCTTATTTATACCCTAACGGCATTTTTAAAATGATAAAATGTACTGAAATAACTGTTCAAGGACTTTTCACCGCCAATTAATATTCGCAAAGCAGACTTCCCTCTCAGCCGAATTCTGCCCCCCAAAAAATCCATACATTGTGGCCACTCTTCACTCTTTTACGCTGAAGCTTCGCTGATGGCGTTCACTGAATATTATGAAATGCTGTGTTTCTTTTTCTTTTAGGGGCGAAGCTCCTTAGGGTGTGGGTCGTTCCCTCCTCTGTAATAGTATGTTGTGGTAGCCTCTTCTAGTAAGTTTTAAGAATATCTCACTAGATGGCGTTGTGTGTATATGTCCTTGGAAATAATATCACTAGATGGCGTTAGTGGTTTTCGTATAGTTGACGATTAAAGAGGATAGATGGCGCTGTTATAATTGGGATCGTCGGGCCGACGCGGTACTCGGAGTCGAGCACCGGAGGTGGACTCCATCGTGATCAATGGTGAGGTGAACTTCACCAGAGAGGAGGTAGTCAGCTCCACAGTGCTCTCGTGTGAGTCGCATGCAAAACCAGGGCAGCCGGTATCTGCGGAGCATGCGGCGGCTCCGCTCACGGCGGCACAACCCATAGCCAAGGACGCGTGGCTTTCACTACTCACAGCAGCGTTCTGTGGCGACGCATGCGGAGGCGAGGCGTTGCGTCGAGCACTGGTGTGGACTTCGGCGTCTGAGTAGGTGGCATCGTCTTCCTCTGTCGTGGAACGCGAACTGGCGTTGTCGCTGAGGCTGGACAGCAGAGGCAGTGACCTTTTACAGCGACCTTACGAACATGTACAGAGCTGACAGGCGACTGTACCCCATACCTCACAGCAACCTTACAAGAGCGCAGACCACTGTCCTCCGCCGAATTCAAACTAACACCCTAACCACTCCTCACCGCTTAGCACTTTTCACAGGCGGAGAGGTTGATTCAATTTCCAAAAATTGTGATAAAAATTACACCATCTCCCGCTAAAGGGAACCATGTGTAGATGTGAAGCAGCGGGCGCTAACGCTTACACTGGCGGCGGCGTTGACGCTGGCGCTCATCGCAGCGTTGCGCAGGAGAGAAAACTGGGGAGGCGCAAAGCAGGCAGTGATGGAGCAGTGTTTCCTACTGGAACATGCCAATCGCTGCTAATGGGCAATGAGAGACAGAAGACTCCGACTGGACACAGAGACCCGCACTCCGCTTTTAGTTAACGCGCACGCTGCGAATTTTTATTGTTCAACAACGCACAGGAGAAATCTCCCACCGGCACCACCTTGGAGGTCAAGATCCATTGCCATATATACGGGGTGGCCAGTGAATGGTTGTGCACCGCGAGCAGTCGGTTTTTACGATAGTCTTTCTTGGGATACTTAAACGGAGAAATTTCGGTCTGTCTGTTTCTCTGTTTGTCGGCACGTCACACGATTCAGCCACCCGGCCAAAGTTTAACTCCATGCCTAAAGGCCACCAAACTTGAACTGGTGTATGCGATCATACTTTCAGCGTGGTCGAATAAAAAATAAATATTGCGCATATCTGAGGCACTACATCATTATCTAGGCATTATACAGTGTGTTCCTTTTATTACAAAATCGACAGATACGTAATTCTAAAGATCCTAGTGCTCAAAGAAGCGAGACGCAGTGCACAAAAAACCCCTCTGCCCATCGATTTCACTACGACGCCATGGTGCTGCCACCTGGCAGCATAAGCTGGGAGTTCCGAAGCCGATGTTTCCCGATAGCGCGACAGATGGCGTCCATATCTCACGCAGCGCCTGCTCTGTTTTTCGATGGCGTCCATATCTAGCGCAGCGCCTCCTCTATTTTATCGTTGCCAGCCAGATGTGGCCAATTCAACGTAGAGTAGGCGCTGTCTGAGGCAAAGCAAAACATAGTAGTAAGGCCGGCACAAGACTATCGTCTTTCGATGACATTTGCAGCGAAGCACGCAGATACGCGGCCAATTTTTTTTCAACCAAGAAACTCGCTAGCAGACGCTGCCTGCGTCGGCGTCGCGAGGCGAGAGAGGGGGGAGCGTAGGAGAGGAGAGAGAGGGGGGACGCCCATGCGCAGTGGGAGTGTAGACGCCGCGGGCAGGGATGCCTAGAGGAGAGAGGGGGGGAGTGTAAGAGGGGGAGAGAGGAGGGGAGGCGCATGCGCAGTGAGGGTGTGGTTGCCGCGGGGAGGGATGCCTAGAGGAGAGTGAGGGGGAGAGGAGGCTTTTTATTTTTTAAAGGGTTTGCGCATGCGCAGTAAGGGTGGGCACGCGGCACACCACCACCACCACCACCGGATTAAGCTTCGCCATAAGATGCTTCACATCTAAAATGCCATAGCAAACCAACGTCACATCCTCTGGGAATTCGAGGCCCTCCCCCACCCAGAGAGCTTCTGCCAGCTCCCTCAGAAGCGACATGGGAGACCTTAATACGGTCCCCCCGACGAAGAACTGCAAAAAGCCCTCGTTGCATGGGCAGGAGAGGTCGCCGCAGACAAGCGGCCAGCTCCAAGCCCCCTGAACTTTCTTTTAGATGTGAAGCATCTTATGGCGAAGCTTAATCCGGTGGTGGTGGTGGTGTGCCGCGTGCCCACCCTTACTGCGCATGCGCAAACCCTTTAAAAAAATAAAAATGAAAAAACCTCCTCTCCCCCTCTTTCTCCACTAGGCATCCCTCCCCGCGGCAACCACACCCTCACTGCGCATGCGCCTCCCCTCCTCTCTCCCCTCTTACACTCCCCCCTCTCTCCTCTAGGCATCCCTGCCCGCGGCGTCTACACTCCCACTGCGCATGCGCGTCCCCCCCTCTCTCTCCTCTCCTACGCTCCCCCCTCTCTCCTCTACGCATCCCTGCCCACGGCGTTCACACTCCCACTGCGCATGCGTGTCACCCCCCTCTCTCCTCTCCTACGCTCCCCCCTATCGCCTCGCAACGCCGACGCAGGCAGCGTCTGCTAGCGAGTTTCTTGGTTGAAAAAACCGACTGCTCGCTCGGCACAACCGTTCACTGGCCACCCCGTATATATGGCAATGGATCTTGACCTCCAAGGTGGTGCCGGTGGGAGATTTCTCCTGTGCGTTATTGAACAATAGAAATTCGCAGCGTGCGCGTTAACTAAAAGCGGAGTGCGGGTCTCTGTGTCCAGTCGGAGTCTTCTGTCTCTCATTGCCCATTAGCAGCGATTGGCATGTTCCAGTAGGAAACACTGCTCCATCACTGCCTGCTTTGCGCCTCCCCAGTTTTCTCTCCTGCGCAACGCTGCGATGAGCGCCAGCGTCAACGCCGCCGCCAGTGTAAGCGTTAGCGCCCGCTGCTTCACATCTACACATGGTTCCCTTTAGCGGGAGATGGTGTAATTTTTTAAAATAATGTTGTATCCTCCTCCTGAGGCTGGGAGTGCCCTGAGCACAAGTCGGCGACGCTCGTCCCCAGCTCACGATCGAACACCCAGGATCATGCAAAGACGTGACACGTGTTGTCACGTCTTTGCATGTTCGAGTGGACAATGTACGGGGCGATTCACGGTTACCCGAATGATCCCTCCGAGCTTCGCTCGCTCACTATCATTCACTTCGTGGATATGCTGTGATTTTTTTTTGTGTGCTCACGTCCACGTATGTGCTATGGACGCGCGGTCACAACTTCACAAGGGAAAGATTGAATTGGGCTGAACACACCGCGACGCAGTTGCGGTGATGCTTTCCGTCCCGAGTGTTCGAAGGGTGGCCATGCGAGTCACGCTTCTGAATACAAGTCAGGGTACTAAACACAAGTACGCCTCAGTTTGACAGGCCTACTAAGGTCGCGGGACCGAAGATGGGCCGCGGCGGCCGCACGTCGCAGAAGGCCAAATACTAGCAGCCCATGTACTTAGATTTAACTGCATCTTAAACAAACCCAGGAACCCTCTACTACAACGGCCCTCATAACGTGGTTTTGTGACGTGAAACCCCAACAATTATTAATATTGTGGGTCTACTTGGTAACAACATTTATATTTGTATATTCCATTTTCGAGCGAATAGCGGCTGTATATAACGCTCGAAGACAAATTATGCTTTGGCGAAGTACTCGAGAAACACCTCTCCGGTTCAGTGTGCCCCTAGTAGTTGCTTGTCCTTGTTGCCTGACAATAGGCAACAAGGCACTGCAGATAGGCGTCACCGAAATGCATTTACTGGTTTCGGTGTGAATTGCAGCTGCGTCTCATTATGAAGCAGAAGTTAAGTTCTGAATTGATTACCCTGTTAAGAAACTGCTTACTTCGCACAGTCAATGTACATTGTTATTGTGCTTTCTCATCCATGCAGATGCTGCAGAAAATGGCTGGCCCGGCACACGCACTGGGTCGTGTCGGAATGCCGGAAGAGGTGGCAAGCTGCATTGCCTTTCTGGCATCGGACGATGCCTCCTTTGTCACGGGCATCACCATGCCTGTCGACGGCGGCATGCTCCTGCTCTCCAGCTTTCGAAATGTCCCGCAGGTGGCGACAGCTGCGAAAGTTGCTTGATGGAATACGCACGCAGACCTCATCGACGATGCCAGCCATTTGAAACAACATAGCCGCACTTAAGTCTTTTTTAGCCAGAGAAGCTGCTTATATCTTAACTTGAAACCAGCTTCTGTCTCTGAAGAAATCGGCGCTAGCTCCGGTTGGGCCCAATCAAAGGGGACCTAGAGCGGCAGTACTTGATTAAGTAAAAACCAGCACTGCTTCTGTCTGCTCAAATAAAAGTACCCACAGAGACCATCTGCAAGGTTATACCGAAAATGAATTTACGTGTGACTCGGTTTTGTGACGTATAGGACAGACATCACTGAACCACCAAACGACAGCAAGGAGAAGATGGAAGCTTGCGATGAAAAAAATCCGTAAACAAGGGCTGTTTACGGATTCCTGTATTTGTATTGGAGGCAAGGGTACAAAACATACACACACTAGCGCTAAGGAAGTCAGTTCCAGCTTTGAAGAAGACAAGTCCACTTGTCAAAACGTCGTATCGGGCACACAGCCTCTGTTTACGGATTTTTAAGGCGAAAGCCTTAAATATCTTATACTCGTTGCAAGGTGCCGACTAGAGCTGTGCACGGGCCGTATTTCTGAGCCCGAGCCCGGCCCGGGACCGCCGACTGCATTGCAGGCCCGCCCGAGCCCGACGCAATATGGCTGCGAGCCCGCCCGGCCCGGCCCGACGTAGAATAGCAAAAGCCCGGGCCCGGCCCGGTGCGTCCCGCTATTATGTAGATTTGCTGCGGAGAGAACATTTCCCTTTCCGATAATGTGGCATTTTATTCAACATATCAAAGTGAAACATGAGCAAGCGACATGCTACAGTCAATGTATACACAGATTTCAAGATGACGTGTCAAAATAATAGGCTGTCCAATGATTCGGGCTTCAGTGAAGTGCGGCGTTCCTGCATCGCGTCTTCCACCGCTCTGAAGTTCCGTTCGCTGCTCGCACTGGTAGCCACAATTGCCAAAATCTTTTTCTCAGGCATAGCCAGCTTGGGATATTTAGGCTACTTATTCTTCCAGCAGTTTAGTACCTCAGATGCGGGACAGGGGGGATGAAGGATAGATAATCACAAAGCTCATCTTGCTTGCCCAAGGCTACGTGCAGGAAAAATATTCGGCACAGCGTCCATATTTCGGGCTTGATACGGGCTTTCCACCTGGCCCGGCCGGCCCGATAAAAAAACCTCAGTGGCCCGAGCCCGGCCCGGGCCCGAGATGAGAAGACGTCGGCGTACCGGAGCCCGGCCCGCGGGCCGGGCCGGGCTCGGGCTTTCGGGATACCCGGAGCCCGTGCACACCTCTAGTGCCGACCATGTCATATTTCATCATCATCATCATCATCAGCCTGTCTACGCCCACTGCAGGGCAAAGGCCTCTCCCATGTTTCGCCAATCAACCCGGTCCTGTGCTTTCTGCTGCCACGTTATACCTGCAAACTTCTTAATCTCATCTACCCACCTAATTTTCTGTCTCCCCCTCACGCGTTTGCCATCTCTTGGAATCCAGTCAGTTACCCTTAATGACCAGCGGTTATCCTGTCGACGTGCTACGTGCCCGGCCCATATCCATTTCTTCTTCTTGATTTCAACTATGATATCCTTAACCCCCCGTTTGTTCCCTGACCCACTCTGCTCTCTTCCTGTCTCTTAAGGTTACACCTATCATATTTCAGTATTTTCTGAATACTGTGTGTCTGCGAGGCCAAACACGCACCTACATAGCGGATTGCTTTGTTGATACTGTGAGTGACGATGATGATCATTTATACCTGAGATCGTTAAGTGTTGAATTGCGCAAACAAGACAGGGGCTAAAAGAAGAGACGACGACACACAGATCGTGTGTCGTCGTCTGTTCTTTTAGTCCCTATCTTGTATGCGCAATTCAACACTTAGGACCATGAACCAATATGCACAACTGTTAGCCATTCTGAAATCTTTGTAATGGGTCGGCCTTTAAAGGAGCAGTGACATCAACTTTACGCATGTCGCGTTTTTTGCGTCAACGTGTAGTTATCGATCCCCTAGTAACGATTCGGTACTGATAATGCAACAAAGCGACGAATTAATATATGAAATAATGATTAGTATGACCAGTATCGAACACAATTCAAAACGGGAGCAAAGCCCGCCAATTTTTAGCGCTGCCAACGCTGCCAAGCGGCCACCTCACGCGGTCACGCCCCATCTGACCACGTGGCCGCACGAAATGGTGACGCGAGTTTCAGCTCACATTTCGTCTGCTCGGCGCGCACGTGTAGGCATGTGTTCGCCACCCCCATCGTCGTCGCCGCCGTCAAGAGCGTCCACAAGCGACGATGAAAACACTGAAGAATATGGAATCGCTGCGATTCGCGACGTGGTGAATCATTTACGGTTCGATCCTCTTCAGAGTAGTGATTCTGATATCGACGCCCGACCCAGCAGCGACGAGGAGGCAGCTGGAGACGCGTGCTTGGGCAATGCTGGCTGGCAAGACATGCCACAACTACGCATATGAACGCTGCGTGCTTGTTACGTGTTTGAAATAATATTTCTCTGAACCATACGTTCCATACTGGTGCACTTTGATCGGTTATTGTCATGTTTGCGTCTACCTAAGCATAACCAATGTGTCGTAATAACTGGTCAGCTAGTGGATGTCGCCACGTGTGTCAATTGTAATCTATACTACTGAAACACGACAAGAAAAAAAAGTGAAACGTGGAGGCCTGGCGTTTTCATTCCGTGAGCGCGTTGTGGGGGTAGCGTTTCGCAATGGCGCGCCAAACTTTTCGCTTTTTCTCTTATTTGAAGAGCATGATTGCAGCGCACAACGGTTCCATGGCATGCTGGCACGTAATGCGATTGAGCTCATAGCCTCGAATAGTCACATTCGCGCTCATGACTCCACGACAGTCCACCCGAAGCGGCACAACGAAAACGCAGGACTCACACGAACGCGCTGCACGAACCAAGTAAAACAAAACAAGCGACGCCGTTGCCAGGCAGCCTGGCGTCGCCGCCAGGCAGTACCACAAGTAGGCACCACGATGAAAACATTAAACTTGTCGACGTCAGCGTTGCTCGCGCATCGTCACTCAGCGTCTGAGGCGTGGCCTAGACGCTAGCTGAACACGTCAAAATAGTGTCGATGTTGCATGGCACGAAGGCGCAGTTGAGCCTTTGCCCGCTCTTTGAGCTCGATTTGAAATTTGGTGTCACTGCTCCTTTAAGCTACCAACTCGTCGCTCTGTGCACACGGTATGACGCATGATTGTATTGCACAAGTCTGCGACAATATATTACATTTAATAAGCGGAGCTGTTTAAGCTCCACGTTAGGCCATGCAGAGTGAATAAAAGCTATCATCATCATGTTGAACGAAAAAAAAAACGTGACAGAAAACGAGGACGAGAAGACGAACTACAAACTACAGCGCTGAAGTTTGTCGTTCCTCTTTTCGTCTTCGCTTCATGTGGCGCTTTCTTTCGTTCAATATGGAAGCGCACCAACTCGCCCAATTAACCGTTCTGATTATCATCATGATTGGCTTCTGCCTTCTAGCGCGTTGCACGGCCGGCGCGTGCTCTCTTCGTTCTCTTATTCATCAACTTAATAGATTGCTTATTGACACCTTGATAATAATAATATCTGGGGTTTAACGTCCCAAAACCAAGATATGATTATGAGAGACGCCGTAGTGGAGGGCTCCGGAAATTTCGACCATCTGGTGTTCTTTAAGCACTGACATCGCACAGTACACGGGCCTCTACCATTTCGCCTCCATCGAAATGCGACCGCCGAGGCCGGGATCGAACCCGCGACCTTCGGGTCAGCAGCCGAGCACCCTAACCGCTATATCACCGCGGCGGACTTATTGACACCTTGCTAATTATGACCTAGGTAATTAAGAACGCCCAAATTAAGGACGAACCATTAGGGACCTGGCTAATTTATACGATGCTAATAAAGAACATACTGATTAATTGCTCACGAAACCTCGGGAAGCTGATATGTGTACTCCGTGGGCTATCATGAAAAGCGCGATTTGCCACGTATTTGCACGAAAACTTCGCGTTTCGCAAGAACGAATCAGATTTATCGTGTCATGGAGGGCCCGGTTTGTTCACTGATGCAGGAAACATGCAAAGTCGTAGTGTTCGTTTTTTGCTTCATGCGTTAACAATGAGGCTAGCACAGGCGAACAAGAGAGTGACTCCGTAGTGCTGCCATTGTGTCGTCTTCTAACCCTCCTCGAGAGGACGCTCCTGAATTCAGCTTCGTGGCGCGACAGTCAATGTGCATTGCGAATAGTGGTAGTATCAGTTCTTCAAAGTCTATCACAAATGAAACAAGCGCGGTGTGAAAAAAACGTCAGGCTTACGTGGGACACGCACCACAGTCACAGATGAAGCTAGAGGAGCGAACTTTATAGAGCCCGTTGCAAACTCTCTTGGGGCGACTACTGCGAGTACAGTTGCAACGTAATAACTACGTCATAAATCATCATTACGCGATGTAGAGAAGTATCCACTATTATATCATTTACCATTCTGCGGAGAAGCGAGCTACCAGATACACATTTTTAAAGCGTTATGTGCACTTCGAAAAATTACGGCTGGACCCTTTGTGATGAGAGAGAAGCTGTAAACTATCCACCTGTTACCCTATCCGCCTTGTGGTGCTTACGTCAACCCGATGTGTGCCTTTCCGTCACAGGAATTAGAAACAAGAAAAATGGCAGATCCCAAGTACCATGGGAATCGATGTTATGCGAAGCATGCGGAGGCAAGGTGACAGGGTTGTAATTTTCTTAATGAGCAAAACGTTACCAAATGACGTTAAAGATACGTACAAATGTGTTACGCACAGATATATGTTGAACGGTCGCATATGTTTCATATAACCCGTTGTTTACAGTTACGTAACGATGCCAACAGAAACATCGGTATTACCCACACCAGAAGCGGTAATCTGATATGTAGCACTTGTGCTTGCGTGGATGGTAGCGCTTAAGTGGATGGCGCTTAAGGTATGAGGCCAAGTGGAAAAAGCAACTTTTTTTTTTCAAAATGTCATTTTTTGGTTTTCGGTCATGTTAAACGCGAAATTTATTCCCCTTCATTTTGCTGCGAAAAGTTTCCGTCTACGCAGATTTTGTCAAAAGATACAAGCAAAAATGTGAGACCACCCATCACCTACGAAACCGAAACTGAAAGTGCCAGTTTTGTGCGAATCATAAGAATAACTTGATATGTTGTATTTTGTTGGTTATTTAGCAATCATATCAAGTGCGAACATGTACTAATTCTCTAAAAGCGTTGTCAACACATCATTTTTGTTCATAAAAGTCATAAACTTCTCACGAGGTGAACGCGTGATGTGGTACATGTGTTGATCACACTCATAGACACATACGTGAGCCTGTAAACCATCAAATTTTACTTTGTTTGACGCTGTGTGTCATTTCAATAGTGAAAAAAAAAGCACATTTTATTTTTTATGTAAATTCGGATCGATCCAGGCCTCTACACTGCAAAAGCTTGCGTCACAAATGATCCGCACCGCAGCGCGAAAGCGTCCCGTCATGGCACTGATGCTGCAATACAAGCTAGAAAAAAAAATGGAGAGTTGCCGCTCGAGCAAAGGCACACAAGAGTAAGGTCCACGATGGAACTGGCTACAAATATTGAGAATTTTATCGCTCTTGATCACTTTGTGTAAGCGCTGCACCTGTTTCAAATCTTTTCTGTTGATTTTCTCAGAACTTATATTTCTGGTATTTTTCCGTACGCGAACAGTCATGACTCTTTTGCTAATAAACATTTTTCATTAAAGCTTGGCACATTTCCTTATCACCTTAATAGGCGTGCAATGAACCTCAACAAGCAAAATCGTGCCACAAGATTTAATATGGCTACCTCTTATACGAAGGAGCCCCTAGTGCAAGTGCACACTTTTTTGGTTATTTTATCACTATGTTTTTAATATTCATCAGATCTCATTTGTTTTGGTTCATTGCACAGGCCAAAGCATTTTCCATGTCCCTGCAAAAAACTAAATCTTTTTAATGAGCGGAATTTGAGTTAGGAGTGCAGGCGTAGGGCCCACTTTTAATGACATTTTTAATTATGAAAAATGAACAAAAAATAGGACTTGCTTTAAAATGTTCATATTTGCCTAAAAAGATGCGTTTGATATTGTAGGCTAATAATTTCTAGTGATTATCGCTTTTTAAAAAAAAATTTTCCGACACATGGCCTCATGCGCTAAGTATACAATTGACGTTAACTCGACATGACGCCTGCCTCATAAGGAGTACATATGTAATGTTTATAAAATTAGATAGCCAGCCCTGGAACCACAATTGACGTTTCAGCATCATTACGCCTGCATAGGGTCTTTTCCCAAAGCAGTTCCGAGACCTGGCTTGGGTCTGTGGTAGAATACTTGATTGCCACGCAGATTGCTTGGGTTCGATTCTTGCTGGGACCCTGATATTTTTTATTTGCATTCGTTGGGTCAATGCTGCCGACGTCAGCTTTTCTTAACGCTCTCGCTTTTAAATTACTAATGTATGTCCTCGCTGTTCCTAGGTAGACATAAATTGTCATACACCTGTGGCACATACCCGCGTACCGCGGCCCGTGGTATACGGGTATGTGCCACACGTGTCTGCAGGAAAGGGTTTGACGACGTATACGACTGGATTTTCACGTTATTCATGTCATGACCAGCCAGGCATATTCGTCAATACCTCTTAACCTCCCATACAAATTTTGGTATATCCCAAGTTAAAGAGGCGATCACGAGAGCACCCAGACGTAGGCGGCTAGATAGATAGATAGATAGATAGATAGATAGATAGATAGATAGATAGATAGATAGATAGATAGATAGATAGATAGATAGATAGATAGATAGATAGATAGATAGATAGATAGATAGATAGATAGATAGATAGATAGATAGATACGTAGATAGAAACGCAAAAGTGCTTACAGTACGCAAAGAAATGCTTCCCATTTAAAACCTTCTACCTTGGCCTTGAAGCAAGCTGCTCTGGACTGTTTGCACACTTTCTATGCTGACAGAACTCACATATACACGGATCGCTTTACCACCCAGACTAGCTCCACCGGCGCCACAGTATTCCCATCAAGACACATCAATCTCACCTACAAACTTTGTCACGTGAGCACATCGACTGGTTCGGAGATTGCTGCCCTGCGAGGTGCTGTCGATTATATCAAGCAACAACCGGCTAATCGATGGGCAGTATTCTGTGATTCAAAGGCGGCTCTACAATGTCTCTCGTTGGCTATTCGTCGCGGATCGTACGAACAACTTGCGTGGGAAATAAGAGAAATGTTCTACGATGCGATCGAGAAAGGACACAACGTTGTGTTCCAGTGGATACCAAGTCATTGCGGTATCTCTGCCAAGGACCTCGCCGATGAAGCTCCCAGAAAAGCACACGTAGAAACAAACCTTGATTCAGTACCTATATCCAGGATTGACGCGGCTCTATATCTAAGTAAGCTGGCGCAGAACATGACAATCCAGAAGTGGCAATCATCACAGTTCACACATCATCGACTGTACTCTCTCGACCCATCTCTACGACTGCGGCTACTCCCTTGTCTTTCCCGGGAGGAAGGTACAGTGTTGTGCCGTCTGCGTCTGGGCGTAGCTTTCACCAACGCCTACTCATTTAAGATTGGTATGGCCGATAACACTGAGTGCAACGACTGTGCCGTGGATGAGACTATTGAACACATATTGTGTTACTGCCCGACGTACGCAAAGGAGAGGCTTCACCTCCGCATTGTTCTACATCAACTGGACGGAAGCGCTTTCACAGTCGAGAAGGTATTGGGACCACGGGGCTGCCCATCACAGCTCCGAAATGCAACGAAAGCGCTGCTGCGTTTTCTGAAGGACACCGGACTGATTCGTCGTTTGTGATGCCACACGTGGAACTGTCACGTCGGCTCAGTGACTTTTCTCTCCTCCTCTGTAACTTTTCTTCCCTCTCCCCCCCCCTTCCCCCGTGCAGGGTAGCCTACCGGGCTCAGCCCAGGTTAACCTCCCTGCCTTTCTTCTACTCTTATTCTCTCTCTCTCTGTGTATAGGGCACATTTGCGCAGCAGTTTCAAGCACCGGCGTTGTTCTGAGGTAAAATGAGGGACTTGAACACAGGCCCACGCAGAGGGCCTGTGTTCAAGTCCCGTTCGATCATGGATTTTTTTTCTCTATGTGCGCGATAGCGTTCACATGAATCGGCAGCGGCTACGGACAACTACGGCTGTTGGGAGCTCAACAGCTTTCGCTGTGGAAAGTAGCGGAAGATGGAACAACACGCGCACCTCTTCGTTCATTTATAGCTGGATTATTGCTTGGTTGCTTTGTCTCTCTCTCTGGTCGTGTCTGTGTCGTTGTATTTGTTAGTTTGAGCAAATGCGGCGGCAACCGTAATAACGCCACCTCCGGTATGAGTGACGGCGTCAAGAAGGCATTGTCGGGGTTGTAGAAGACAGCTTTTTCCAAGTAAGACGCGAATTTCAATTGCAATGGCATGAAAATACCATAAGCTTTTTTGGGTTATTACTGCTCTTACGGGTGCTCCTGGCTGGCCCAACGGTTAAAAAAATTCTTGGCGTTGGCTTTATTATCACAAACACCAATGGACAGCGGAGATGAGGAAAAGCTCCAGCGACGAAAGTCCTGCTTCGGTTTACTACGCTTCAGTGTGGTTTACTATGCCCGCTCTTGTCACCTTCACCTTCGCTTCGCTTTCCCGTTCACCTCCCTCCTCATCACCCTCGTGTCACTCATTCATTGCCTTGACAATTCATTGCTTTACCATGTTTTACTCTTACCATTGCTACTCACCCTGGCTTTCCATTCCCGTTCACCTCCTCCTGCACCCCTCGCCTCACTCATTCTTTACCATAACACTCCGTTGCTTTACTATGCTTTCCTCTCTCCCTTCCTCATCACCCTCACTTCTCTTTTGCATTCACCTCCTTCCACACTCCTCGTCTCACTCATTCCTTGTCTTGACTCTCCATTGCTTTGCTATGCTTTAATATCTCCATTCATGGCTTCGCTTTCCTAGCTCTGTTATGCTAGGCTTTCACTCTGGCCATTGCTTGGGTTATGCTTTGCTTTTTTTGGCACTCTTCGCCTTGCCCTTCTCCCGGCTTGGTTCTGCGAATGTCGTTGCTATGGGCGGACATAGCTCGACTGTAAGAGCTCGGCTTTAAAATACTGTATGTATTTGACTTGCCGATTATCAACCTCTGTCGCGAGAAAAAAAATAGACTTTTAAGAAGCTTACTGACAAGCTTGTGCTTGTGTTGTGCTGTCAAGGTCATGAACGAAGCGAGTCCCACGCATAAACGTGGGCACAGCTGAGATTTCTTGCACTAACATCGCTGTACTTTGTGCATTTCTGCAGCATTCGAGGACCAGTTCGATAAGCTATACATTCCCCAGAGGCGTCTGATAACGGGCTTTAGGTACAGTTCTATCATGCTATACGGTTCTAGCTCCTTCGCCGTCAATAAGCAGTCGCCAACCATGCTGAAGAAGGATGGCGGGAAGCTTGACGAAGTGTACGAAAAGGTCACATTGGACCTCACCGACGGTGTACGCTCAACATACTCTACGATGATGCTTTCATATAGCGGTTTTCCTGATTCGTAAATTGAAATGTCAGCATGATTACAAATAAACTTTGGTAATGCTCAACACGAGTTATGGGTGCTTAGTTTGACAGCAACAGTTTGACAGTGTACAGACTGCAAAATAATCAATGGCAGGCAAATCGTTAGAGGGCAGAAACACGCTCAAGTGATCCGCTATAAAGAGTCACAGTGTAGCCGCAACGAAAATTCATCGCGGGAATCCAGAAACTCTATTCGAACACGAAGCGGATCGACCAGCAGCGCATACAAAAACCTACCAGGAACAACTTTTCAAGCGTTGTATACCTCCCAGTACGAAGGCAAGGAAAATAGCACAATTATTGCTCTGTCGCCAGTGTCAGAGGTTGACCATGTCCAATTATCCTTGTGATGCTTCATAACATCGGAATAACCTGCATGACATGCTCAAACCATTCGTTCGCTATAGACATTTGTGCATTATATTTCAGACTTTGTGTAATAGATCTCCAACGCTCTCGCCAATCAATACTACTCGGACAACCTGAAACGTAGGCATGGTTGCCTGTGCATGGATTTCACAAGGAGCCATAACTTCACCTAAAAATAAGCGATTTAGCCATGTCGTTGAAATTTAGCACCCAAATTGTAGCCAAATAAAATGGAAGAGGTATATCAGTATAGATTCATTATTGAACAATAAATAATGTCATCCAAAATAAGCCAGACCAAATGAATAACAGCATATTTTCCCCCCTTTTCCTTCGTCTTCAAGGCACAGATAAGTTTCTAATAAATTAACATATTATAATTGAGCCACTCCGGCTGCATGTACTTTATGTAGAATGGACAGGGTTCGTTCCTGCCAGATACAAAGAAATTCTGGAACATTCCATGTAATAACTCAGTAACATTAAGCATTGAAAGAGTGTTTCCTTGGATCCGCAGACCAAATTTGATTAGTGGAGTTGACATATTACAAGTCCAGCTCCAGATAGTGAAACCTGGTTGGAAAAATGAGCAGACCAGTTTAATTTTGTTGAGGATATATATTTTTGTCAAGTTCGCACGACAACATGCGCTGTTCATCAGAATTAGAAACTTAAACGCAGCAACAGCATAGGCGGCGGCCAGCGAGATAAGCGTGGTCGTTACGGGTTTGTTAGAGTGCAGGCTACTTCGCCACTCTATGTTTGCAGGCCTTCCGCGTCGCAACTCGAGATTATAAAGTAGCCAGTTTGGTGCGAAGTGCCCACCAACAGCGACCCTGAACGTGGCATTCGTAAGACTAGCATACGACTCACGTTGTTGCTTCTACGCTAGCTTCCGAGTTTAGACTTGTTGAAGAGAAAATGGCAGCACTAGTGTTCAAAGCTACATTCAAAATAAGTCAGGTCCACCCTGTTCTAGATTTTTAGAACTTCTCTCTTTATCTGAAGGCAACCTTTGCTCCCTGGAATGATAACATTGTAAACGCAAAAGAACGCCATGTCTATCAGATCTTGTATAGCCATTTTGAAACCGGTGACCGCACGAAAACACGGGGACAAGATGACGACACACAAAGCGTGTCGTGTTCGTGCGCCCGCCGGTTTCAAAATGTCACTGTACCACCTAGCTCGGACCCAGCCTCTGACTTGTACAGCTCGTAGTTTAAGCGATTTATATTTGGCTAATCGGGACAGTCTTCTGAGCATGCGCTCAACAAAGAAATTGTCGTGGTGTTTAGGTTTGTTTACAACTATATAGTTGTTTTCAACATTAACTACTCAGGTTTTAATCCCCTTTTGCAAACAGAAACAAAGTGATTTCCGAGTTCCTTCACCCTTTAGAATCGACACACGAAGTTCCTATTCAGCGCTTCATTAGATATTTAGATTTAGGGCTGCTTTTGTCTTACCAGAGTACATGCCGGGGGGGGGGGGGGGCGAGCCAAGCGGCTAGAAACTTGTTTTTCATATCAATCGGCTGAGTCTAAGTTGGTGACACGTGCAATAATTTCCCCTTGTTTCGAAAATGCCGTTAAAAAATGCTGTGAGCACAGGTTTCAAGATAACTTACTAAGACAAGCTAAACGACTTGAAGAAGCTGGCTATACTGCACCAATACTGACTTCTATGGCTGAGTATTTGCCGAGGCGATACAAGGCGGGACGATGCTCCCAGAAAAACACAAAAATTTAGTGGTCGTACTACTCGCACCACACCTCCCATTGCCTCAAAAAGATAAATAAAAGGGCAGGAGTTCAGGTGGCGTTTTCTGCCCCTCAGCGTCTTCAGGATTTATGCGGATGAGTAAACAAAAAAAAAGGGGGGGGGGGGGGAGAGCAGCAGCCACTTGTTGCGCTTTGTGGATGTTCTGTAAAATCTACGCGAAATGTAGTATATTCCACGCCCTTCTCCTGCGGTGAAGTGTATATTGGCCAGACTGGCAGGTGCTTTGAATGAGACTCAGGGCACGACTATTTTAACGTCAACACAGCTGTTTCTGGCAATTTAGGGTTACATTGCAGAGACTGTGGACGCGTCTCACGCTTTCAAAATACGATAGTGCTTAGCCGCTCATCCGACAAGATGACCAGATTAATAACAGAAGTTGTACACGTAGGAAAACAAGATGGCGTATGTGTAAGCATGGAGTCACTAGCGCTGAACGAAGAAGAAAAGCAGTTTTTTACGTGTATAGATATATAAAATAGCGGTAGTAACGAACGGATGAAAAGTGCACGGGGTTGTGGAACAGTCCTTTATTTTAGTGTGTATAATATATATTTCGTGCGATATGTTGCAAATAAAATCACTTGCGAGTCAGCACCGACGTGTGTGCCTCTTTGCGTCCCTGTCTTGCGCTGTTTTTTCATTACAATGCTTCAAAACCAACTAGCCCACCGACAAGCATTAACAAAACACCTTGGTGTTCGCAATAAAAATATGCATGATGCCTTATTAGTTTAGCAGAGCGATGAATTGGGCTAGTTGGTAGTGGTTCATGATTTCTTATTGCGCTGCGGATGACGAGGACGAGACTGGGACTGCAGGACAGGTGGTTCGCAACCTTATTAGAAAGCTTTAAGTCATAGCTAAACATATGCAAAGTTTAAAGATTTTTTAAACAAAAGAAATATGGTTTCTTTTTTTTTCAATATCTGCACCACCTTTTCGCCGACGAAGTGCAAACTACATGAATATGCGGGACGCAGCACTCGCAACTGCAATATTCATGCCAAGCTCGGTGACCTGGGATGCAGACGGCAAACCTAATTGCCACCATCTTCAACGCGGTCATAAAGAAAATGACCTTATGATGGGCGCTTTGTTGCCAACGGACGTACGCTACAAGCAATGTGGTTAAAGTGTAATGACTTGCAGATGAGCCATCCAGTCGTGAGAGATATACATACAATTTTTTTTCAGACAATCTGGCATACCTTCGGCACCTAAATTATTTTTTGTTGCATGTTGAACAGGCCACCTATAAGTTTTTCTGTTGTGCCTTTTGAAGTTGCTATGTACCCGCAAGGAAATATCAAATTTCGCAACATTATTCAATTTTACTCGTGCCAAAAGCACTCAAACTTTTTTCGAGATAAAAAAAAGTCATTATTTTTACAATCATATTACTTCATTTGCTTGAAGCAAACGCCAGTTTTTTTAGTGCATCACATAAACGTACTTGGAAAAAAATTGCTGTTTGATGCCTTCTAACCCAGTCGGAGCAGACCTACAAAATCTCACAAATAGGCGGGTAAATTTTCGGCAACCGACATAAACGAGCAAAACGAGTGTTGAACGTCCACAAAAACGTTTTTATTTTTTTCAGCCAGATTTATGATAGTCCGAAAAACGATGGTTAATTTGGCGTGGAAGCGATGGAAGGATGGAAGAACTTTATTGAGGTCCACTAGGCAGGGGCTAGCTTGCTAACCCGAAACGGGCCTACCCAGTTTTATTATTTTGTTTAGAATGTTTTGCGGTGCAAAACGAATAAGTCTTGTAGTCTAGCTACGGTTTGGCACCGATGGAACGGGATTTCAACCTATTTCCTACGCAGTTTGACGAAAAACGATACATTAAGAATGTAAGCATATATTTCTATACCAAAATGCATACTTTGAGCATGTTTTAAATTTCTTTACTGCGCCATCTGTTCAAAAAAATGAATCAGGGTAGCTTCATTGCGTGGACGAGCCAAGCTCGTCTTCGGTAGGGAAAGCGTTAATAGGGGTATGCTATTTCAAACAGCAGTGAGCTCTACACATGTTGCCCTATACGCTACACCACTTTGTACAGGTACTGAAATCCGACCGGCTGCACTGACTCAAGGACGTAACTGGAGTTCATCGTAACAAAACAGCGAGCAGCTGTAAACATCCACAATATCCTTTTTTTTTCCGATACGAAAGGATACTATTTATTCCATATAACGACAACAGATGAAGTCAACTACCTCATGCGAAAAAAACAAAATTTGCTGCGCTATCAAATCTGATGAATAAAAGTAAACTCAGCCGTATACGAAACTATAGCGTCACAGAAATAGAGGTAGCAGCAAAAAAGGCGGCAGCATTACAGCAGTTAAAAGAAAAATCTGTATTAGAAAGACCATAACTTTGCCATTAGAGATGAACAAGGCCAGAATGTTGACAACTTCTATAATATAGACAAGGTGGTTGATGGCCTGGACTCAGAACCATGCACCTAAAATGTTAATCTTCCTGCGCCAAGAGAAAGCAATATCGATCATGACACCGGAGTCCCAAGAGTAACTATCAAGTGTGGTTAGAAACGCCTTTCAAAGAATATCTTGCGGTGAAGCGGCGGGAGTAGCCGACATCATAATCGATCTGATTAAAGATGGCGAAGACTTAATATGTTTAAGCTTGTTTCGGTACACACATTACGTCTTAAGAGTGGGAATTTGCTAACAGAGTTAGAAAAACGTCAACATTTTACTAATACAAAAAGGTAGGCCTGAAAGACTTGAAGTACTACATACCGATCAGCCTTCTTTCAGCGTTAAAAAAAATTGGGGGGACCCTTAAGCCTCGTCTTTAAGAGTTGAACGAGATAGCGATATCCTGTCCCTAATGCGTACTTCAACCACTTAGTGCATACTAGCAATGCACCCACAACGTGGTGTTAAGGGAATGCGCGCAGTAACGTGTGTGCCTTTTGTAATGGGTAACCGGCTTTAAACCCCGAAGTCGTTATAATAGTCGCATGTTCTCACGCCCGATGGCAATGTACGCTTGTACCACGCAATATTATTGCGATATTACATGTTATATTTCGACGCCTATATACAGGATGCGTGTGTTTGTGAAGCATGAGCGTTGTTTTCATTGCATTTGCAAGCAGAGGAAGTTCTTTTCGCTGCATTTCCGAACAGAGACGTGGCTGTGTGGTAGAACACCTGCTTACCACGCAGACGGCCTGTGTTCGATCCTCACTCGGGGCCCGGAAACATTTATTATTTAGTTTATTTGCATCTTTCTCGATTTTTCGGTCACGGAGAAGATGAAGATTTTTCGCTCACAACCAACGACGCCGACGCCAACGGCGACACCGAGGCCGACGCTGGCATTTCTGTGAAACGAGCTCTTTAACGCTATCGCGTTAGTATTAACTCAGATTATTTCAGCAGGATAAGAGCCACACTTGATTTAAATCAACCTAGCTGGTTTCCGGAAAGGGATATTCTACTACGGATGAACCTTCATGAGATTAATCAAAACGATTGAGCGAACTGCCCTATACATAAAAAAGCCGTCTATAAGGCTTTCATAGATTATGTAGTCGCACTGGACCCGGTAGAGATACCAGGGGTTCTAGAGGCGTTGCACTGACAAAGACCACTTGAAATATATGTGCATAACGTAAACACTATATCTGCAAATGCCACAGCCTCCCTGCTACTCCCCAAGAAAGGCAGGAAATGCCTGATCGAGAAGGGGCTCCGTCAGGGAGATTCAACCTTTCCACGTTATTCACTGGTTGCCTAGAAGTGTTAAAATGATTATGTTGGGAAGAAGCAGGAACTAAGACTAACGGAGAATATCTCAGCAAATTGCGCTTTGCAGGCGACACCACAGTCTTCAGCAATGACGGAGACGAATTACAAAAAAAATTGTTGGAGTATTATACAGAGAAGACCTCAAAGTAGGGTTGAAGATCAATACGCAGAAGACAAAGATATGCTAAGATTGTCTGGCCAAATAACGAGAAGTGGGGGATAGAGAACCGGCCCCCGAAAAATAAAGACGGGCACGCGCGCTTAAAGACAGGCACTCTCAACGACTTATAGAAAACTTACCCCGAATCACTAATGCGGAAACTGTCCAACCACAAGCGTGCAGTTTTCTATTTCCTGAGAGTGGAGCAGGTGAGTGGAGAACCGAGAATCAATCAATCAATCAATCAATCTATCTATCTATCTATCTATCTATCCATCTCTCTACACACACACGCACGCACACACACACACACACACACACACACACATATATATATATATAGTATATATATATATATATATATATATATATATATATATATATATATATATATATATATATATATATATATATATATATCAACCGCCACAGTCACAGCGACAGCTGGAAGAGAGCCCTTTTTAAAGCTTTTTTAAACATTCTTGGGGCAACTACTACAAGCGCACTTGCATGGTACCCACTACGCCATAAATCATCACAATTTTTGTGTACTGGGGAAGCGTCTGCTATGCCATTATTCGTCATTCTTGGGAAAAGCGTGGTACCCGCTACACACTTGTAACGCATTATGTGCACTTCGTTGATGCTGTGGCTGACGACGATGAAAAATTTTCCTGAGGCTTTTGTAATGGGTTGCAGCATTGAACGACCCACTCGTTACGCAATTCGCATTATGTGACGCCTGGTCCTTACTTCACTTTTCTAAAACGTTTTATTACACATGTTAACGCGATTCCTTACCCGACATGAAGCCTGCATAGGGTCAGTTTGCAGAGCAGTTTCACGCAGCGGCGTTGCTCAGTGGTAGAATGCTGGGCTGCCACGCAGAGGACCCGGGTTCGATTCCCATTTTAAGGCGAAAGCCTTTAATGTCTCATGCTCACGTCCGTCCGGTGTCCATCCGTCCGGTGTCCGTCCGGCGTCCGTCCGTCCGTCCACACCCCCACTGCGCATGCGCCAACCCATTAAAAAATAAAAAACCTCCTCTCTCTCCTCTAGGCATCCCTCCCCGCGGAGGCCACACCCCTCACTGCGCATGCACGTCCCCTCCCTCTCTCCTCTCCTCCCCTCCTACGCTCCGCCTCTCTCCTCTAGGCATCCCTGCCCGCGGCGTCCACACCCCACTGCGCATGCGCGTCTTCCCCTCTCCTACGCTCCCCCTCTCTCGCCTCGCGACGCCGACGCAGGCAGCGTCTGCTAGCGAGTTTCTTGGTTGAAAAAAACCGACTGCTCGCGCTGCACAACCGTTCAATGGCCACCCCGTATATATGGCAATGGATCATGACCTGCAAGGTGGTGCCGGTGCGAGATTTCTCCTGTGCGTTGTCGAACGAAAAAATTCGCAGCGTGCGCGTTAACTAAAAGCGGACTGCGGGTCTCTGTGTCCAGTCCGAGTCTTCTGTCTCTCATTGCCCATTAGCAGCGATTCGGATGTTCCAGTAGGAAACGCCGGTCCATCACTGCGTGCTTTGCGCCCCCCAGGCTTCTCTCCTGTGCAACGCTGCGATGAGCGCCAGCGTCAACGCCGCCGCCAGTGTAAGCGTTAGCGCCCGCTGCTTCACATCTACACATGGTTCCCTTTAGCGGGAGATGGTGTAATTTTCGCTTTCCGCTTAATTGGCTATTAGGCATTATTCTTCAACTAACTTTTGAAGCAACAAAGCTAGCCAGAAATTACAAGGGGAAAAATTGTAGATCGGTTCCCAAAACATTCGTTTAGACAGTTTCTAACTTTATATCTGTTAATTTGTAGAGTTTTTTCTGCTAATTGGTGATGCCCGCAAAATACTAAAAAAATAGCATGCGATATGCGCGCTTGCCCACCCAAGCGCTTCATGATTGCAGTGCTCCCTAACGATCTGCGCACAAACGATACGCTTCTCTAGCGACAGTTCATGACAGCGATAAGCAGACGCAGTGGTTGTCGCTTGTGCTGCTGCTGGGAAAACGTGCGTCACCGCACAGCCACCACCATTGTCGCCGCCCTGCCGAGGCAGCACACCCGGCCACATATTGTCATCTTTCTCGCACGGAACGTTTGGGAGCGCTGCAACACGGCTCGCAAGCGGGCATGTCACGTGGTTTGTTTTTTTTTTGTATTTTGCGGGCATCTCCAATAAGCAGAAAAGCGCTAATAACTAACAGATATGAAGTTAGAAACAGCGAAATTGGACGTTTTGCCAGCCTGTCTACAATTTTCCCCATAGAATTTTTCGCTAGCTTTGGCGCTTGAAGCGTTACGTAACTAAAAATGCCTAATTAGGCAATTAAGAAGAATACAAAAACAGTGGGACGTGCTCCCGACGACAGTATGCAACACACATTTGGTAACATCGTCATGGAGTGTGCCGGCATATTGACGCAAGGTACATTTAAAGTACGCGCGCCAGCCGTTTGCTACGCCCTCCATGTTGTCTGCGGCGTGCGTGCGAAACAGAGTGGAGCACGCCTGTAGAGCACGCCAGGGTCAACGCTGACAACTTAGACGCGTGCGAACTGCGCGGAAGAAGAGAAGACGACGAGGTGCCGAACTCTGAAGAAGAGGAGGTGTTCGTGCAGTGGACACATAGACATATTTCTCTGTCTTGTTTGTTTACAGGGCACAAGTTCGCCCATTTTAAGTTATTGAATTAAAGTGTTCCTCTTGAACTGTGCGTGACAATATCTTTCAACACTGGCTGAATATATCGGGGGCACCGTGTATATCCCCCGCCGAAATTTTTTTCTACTCCACGTTTTTTCCGCGGACACGATCCTTGATTGCCTAGCCATGCACATAGGTGTGCGCAGCCGCAGGGTTCCCCTTCAGGGGGGGGGGGGGAAATGTTCATCGGAGCCCCCCCCCCTCTCTATTACGTTAATGTATGGGGCTGACTTTGCGCCCCCACCCCCCTAGTTGCAGCGCCCCCTTCCCTATTATGTCAATGTATGTGGCTGACTTTGCGCTCCCCCCTCTTAGGTGACCAGTGGGAGCACCCCCCCCCCCCCGTCCCGCCCGTGCGCATGGCTATGCCTAGACATATGCAGCTTCGCTGTAAAAACTAACTAATGACTAATTAGAGGAACTACGAGTTTAGTTTCCGGAAAAAAATGTTACATATTGTTTACGCGCGTTTTGTATTATACTTGTGCTTTTCTTTTCGTATTCGGTTTACGCCCACAAAGACTGTAAGCAATGCTCAGCGCAAACCGCGCCTCTCATTTTTCTAGAAGCTTCGCGTTTATTGTAGATCGTTGTGTTAAGATTGCGCGCAAGACGCGAACACGCGAGCTTATTCCAGAGCTTTCGCGACAACCAGCGATAAGACTGGAATATTCGATGACACGCGTATAAATGCCGACGCGCGTCACCACTTGTCAGTTTATCGACGGCCGACGCTCTGTTCGCCGCTATCAGTGCAGTGTGTATTCCTGTAATCTGACTTTCTGTTTACCGGCCACAAGTTCGGCCTAATAAACAGTTTCATTTTGGACCCACCGACATCTGCCTTCGTCGACGTCACGACCACGTGACAATATTACACGGGACGTCCAATTGCGATATTTTTTCCTCAATACCGGATAATTTGATGCCTCCTGTACTAACAATTTCCTGCGATGTAGCCACGATTATACTGATATGAATCGGCAACGCATAGGCTCTTTCCGGCATAGATGATTTCGAAGGGGGCACTGACATTGAGCATATAAATTTTGACTCACCACTGGAATTATTTCAAATGCTCTTTGTTTTTTTATTTTATTTTAATCTATCCGGCTTCCTTTGCTGCATAATACCATTGCCCCCGCATACGTATGTGCGAACGTACGGTTAAAAACAGAGTCTAAGGGTAAATATAGGCTGGTGAAAACTGCCAACACAGAAAATGGAGGCCTGTGTATTGCTAAAAACAAAAGGAAAACTGCAGCTAAATATTTTCTGGCAATGCACGCCAAAGAATACCGGATATCCGATGAGCGCATTTCAGTCAACGAATGCAAAAAAAAAGAAAAAACATTACTGGCTATTGGTGCTGGCGTACAACGTAGGGTTTTGTACTCAAATGGTGTCAATGGTATTGACAAGGCTACGTTGTCAACAGGTTGTGCGAAACCTTGAACTGTTTTAGGCTGCATTTAAAAGCTGCTACACCGTTGCAGAGAGGCGATGCTTGCGCCAATTTCATACGACGCAATGACAATCGTAGCGAGATTTTTCAAAGCAACGCACCTCGCTGCTGCGTTATGCTTGATTACAGACTCTGTGAATGTGCTTGGAGCTCCCATCGCTGAAGCGATTCATGAAAGTAAGGCTTGTTGCAAATACTATGAACCTAGTACTCATTTTCTCTCAGAAAGTATATTTTTCATATTCTATATTAAGGCTAATCTCACCCGCTCTTTTGTTTTGCTGCTGTAATTTCGTACATTTAAATAACCTTTGGGTCTCTAGCCTGCCGGTCGTTCTGTGTACTATAGTTAATACGGAGTTTGAGAACTTTAGTATGCCCAGATATGTTCCCGATCTATTCCCTATTACTTGCCAGCTGTACTGCAAAAGCAAGATCTAATTATGAAATCCTGAAGATACTAAGAATGATGCACTTTCATTATGTGTGTGCTTTAAAACAGCATTGGTTGTAAATATTCGTATTTCTGTCCATTCAACGAACTTTGACAGATTGCGTTTCTAGCCGTCGACTGCCATATTTACTTTGACATTCTATACGCCTGCATTAGGAAAGGGGTCCATGACGAACCAAATATCTATACCTGCAAATGAATAGCACTGATGTCAGACCTCAAGTACAACTGGCCTATACCAATGTCTGCGCTTTCTGCACGCCATTATCATCCAGAACATATGTGCGATTTGGTTGCTCAGTTGTGATCGTGTTATTTATTTGTATCGTTGAATTCCCACCACTCACATGGTTACACTGAACTAGCTCACTCTACGATGGTGATTGAAACGCCGCTCAAGGAGCCCGAAGCCGCTATGCCGCACCAGATTGGGATCTAGTTTTTTCTAGTATGGCTCCATAGCCGCTACAGCCTCGTGTCTTCGACCTGAAAAAAGAAAAAAAGAGCATCGCGTGACATCATGCGTCACGAGACAGAGCGAATGCTTTGGTGCTCATCCGGGTTGGACGCCATTGCCGCGCCCCTTGGGCATCTTGCCTTCTTCCAAAATACAACAGCAAAGACGACACGTCGGCCACCGTCACGTCGTTCCTTTAAATGATACTTAAGCTATGTAATGAGAAAAAGATCAGTGGCATTGATCAGTGGTTGAACTCTTACGTAGGCTGACTAGCGTAAAAAGGGCGGACACCTGGTGGCGACGCGCAACATCGCCACCAAAAAAGCGGCTACTTCATTTCATTTCATTATATTGTACCCTCAAGACCGAAGTATTAACGAGGGGAGCGGGTAACGATACATACAAAAGTAAGCAAAAACGCAGCGAAAGTGGCCTAGTTAACACACACACAATAAAAAAACGGATTGGTTAATTGAGCCCGGGAGTGATGATGTCTATAATAGCCGAACGAAACTGAGTTGTCCTTGGTAGCAACAACCACGCCGGGAAGGTGGTTCTATTCATTAGAGGTCCTGGGAATAAATGATTCGTGAGAGCTTCTAGTATGGCAGTGCATTATTCCAACCTTATGGAATATGATCAATGCCAGATGAAATGTAAGAAGGGTATAATATAACGTTATCACGCAGACAGGAATTTTGAAAGTATCAGTCATAGAATAAGGTAGGGTGAAAACACTTACATGGGGATGAAAGGGGAGGAAGTATTGAGGAGTTTTTCATGGAAGTTATGCTTAATTTTCGGCTATAATTTGCTATAAATGAAACGCCCGGCATTATTTTTTATTTGTTCAAGCGATTGAATATACGTTGCGGAGTGCGGGTCCCAGATGTATGATGCGTACTCTATTTTACTCCTAATAAGTGCTTTATATCCGAATAATTTTCAATGAGGAAGAAGTGGAAGAGAAGTTTCGCCGGAATATAACCTAGCATGCGGTTAGTATTGCTAATTAGCTTATCGATGTGTAATGACCAGGAAAGTGTCTTGGTTATGACAATGACAATGATCGCAGAATATTCTATTGCTGCAAAGCGACACAGCACGGCATTTTAACAAGTGTCTTCGATTGTTAAGTCCTGTGAAGCTGGATCGAGTGCCTGGCTCTAGGCGACAGTGGTAGGCATTCTAGAGGCGCATCATCGATACGGATGCATAGACAGTAAACCAACAACGTCACGTGGCGTTTTACTCTATGCCAGTGGTTATCAGGCATGGATGTTTCGGGTACACCTTGTGGGCCGGTGGAAATGATGAGGGACCCCTTGCAGTGAAAATTAAGGGGGTGATAAAGAATTCGGCAGATCTCACGTACCATGGGAATCGATGTCAGGCGAAGCATGCGCTAGGAAGGAAACCGTCGTGCAGATTTTTATTCGAGCAAAACGTTACGAAATGACGCAAAAATATGTACAAATGATGTACGCACAGACATATGTTGAAAAGTCCCATACGTTTTATATTACCAGTTCTTTACTCTTGCGTAATGATGCCAACAGCCCCGTGTATATTACCAACACCAGAAGCGATAAAGTTATATGTGGCGCTTGTGCTTACGAGGATGGTAGCCCCGGATCGCGCTACGTCGACCAACTTCAGTGGATGGCCCTTAACTACAATTGACGTGAA
>JALIZH010015486.1:0-68895 GCA_030522465.1 Rhipicephalus appendiculatus
GAAAAGCGACGCGAGATGCACTTTCGAAACGGTTGAAGATGAAGCCTGCAAACAGGAAGCACCCTGCTTGAGCCTCGAAACATCAACAAACCATGCAGGAAAGCCGGCTCACACGCCTTCTCAAAATCAGCAGCAAAGCACCACAATAGCCCCTTTACCCATAGCAGACAAGAGTGAGAAATCTGGTGTTCTCGAAACGTCCGGACACAAAGAAGATTATATCATTACTGGATCTGAAGAACCTTTGAAAAGACTTTATTCTGAAGTATACTGAAATAGCCGAGCAGCAAGTCCGAGCCATCTTGAAAGAAGTAAGAAGCGCAACGAAACGGACGCACGACAAAGTGATAGCGTAGGTAGTGCTTTCGCAAATAGGAGCAATGAGAAGAGCTCTAGACTTTTGTCAAACTTTCGTGGAGCAATCCGATACTTTGGATATAAAAAAAGAGGCAATAGCGGTCAAAAAGCATAGTGGTAAATCGCATCCCAGGCCATACGACGGCACGTAATCTCTCCTACGAAAAATGTGGCACAGTATTGTCGAGAGAAGAAGCCTACAAGAGCTTCATTCTGAAGTTTGGTCACTACCCTCGCCAGTGCTCTGGAAAAGTTAAATACGTGCATCGCAAGTTGCTGTAGGGCCCATTGATGAGATAGATGATGTCTTCAGTGCGGTCTGAAAGAGTGTTATCGGAAAAACCTTCTAGGTCAAGCCAAATGGCGGATGTATTTGCTACCAGCAAGGAGAAGGTATTTAAACTAGCTATGATCCAGAGTGCTTTCACGTGACCGAGGCACAGACGTGCGTCTCTGGTGCGGTGTTCTGCAAATCATGTGCAACGTGTATTTGGCTTCGAGTGGCACTCAATAGCTTTGTGCTGTGTGAGCCGACGGCTGTTTTTGTATGTCGACTGACAAATTAGTGCACTTTCTTATTGATACTAGATATACATAGTTTGAACTTCCATGTGAGGTGACATGTTGACTGATCAGCTTACACAACACTAGCAAGGTGTTGCTGATTGTTTGGCGGACAGCTGTGATACCGAAAATATTGGGACAAACTGTGGTGTGGTGTCACGTGGCGTCATGCGGTGAAGATATTGTGTTATAGTGTGAAATTTTATTGTTCCTCAAAGTGAAGCGCGCATGTTTCGCCTTTTGTTCGCGTTGCTTGGTGAACAAAATACTTCAGTGGGTGCCTGTGTGGTGTGCACAGCACGAGCGAGTGTGCCTGTGGGTGCGGCGGGAGAAGACGACGATGACAAGGATGCTGATGCACGCGCAGAAAGGAAGTCGCGTGCGGGAGATGGTGAAGGAAGAGAGAGTCGGTGTTCGTTGTTGGGCGGAGTTGGGTGATCGGGGCCCGAGTGTCTAACTTCTACGACGCGTTCCAGAAGTCGAAGTTAAGGGTTTACCTGGCCGTGGGCGCCCCCCCGCCTTAACCCATCGCATCAAGGCTCCGGGGTCTTTGCCAGCCTTCGCAAGCCAGCGACTGACTCCTCAGAGCCATCGCCCCACTAGTCCTCGTGAATCTCCTCGTCTCGCAGAAGCAATTCCGAACATCAAGTCGATGAGCCTGCGCCGGACATTCTAACAGTCTAATTCAGTAGAGACGCTCATTAGCCTGTTATTATTCTTTTTGTGATCGCGTAGTGTGCTTTTTCGTGTGTGTGCTTGTTTGTTTTTGTCCATGTGTGTATAGAGTGCATTCAAAGCCTGCAAGCAGCCTCGTCAAATGGTGGGACCGTCAACGTTCCATCTACATCTTTAGAAACGAACCGTTTCTCATCACAGATAGATAGATAGATAGATAGATAGATAGATAGATAGATAGATAGATAGATAGATAGATAGATAGATAGATAGATAGATAGATAGATAGATAGATAGATAGATAGATAGATAGATAGATAGATAGATAGATAGATAGATAGATAGATAGATAGATAGATAGATAGATAGATACGCTGAAAGTCGCCGAAGTTCGCTAAGAAATGCTTCGCATTTAAAAAAAATGCTCCTCAAGATACGAGTAACACATGAGCCGATACATATCCCTTGCGCTGCAAGTATGTTTGACCTTCAGAAGACACAAAGGTGGAGGCGAGATAGGCTTCTGGCATTTATAATAAGTTATCTGCATGGATGTCTATTGAATGTTGAAAATCAATGATCCCTTGCTCATAATACAGTATATCACCGACTGAAAAGGGGCATCATGCGGCACACAATAAGATAAGTGCTCAATATCTACTAAAAAATGCAAATTCAATATTATGGTTTTACGGTTATTTAGAAAGAACTCTTTCTTAGCCCTGTTGAACCTTATTTACGAAAAATATCTTTCAGGGTGGGTGAGCTATTTTTGGAGAGACTTCTGAAGCCCTTGCTACAGATCGACTTGATATACAACTTCACAGCTTCTGGGCGGGAGTACCGCAAATGTATCGATGTGATTCACTCCTTCGCACGAAAGGTAAGCTTGCGCACACGGTGCAATTACTATTTTATTAAATTTTATTGTTATTTGCATCACGCGCTTCAAAATTTTGCCGTTTCTAAACATGCAGGATTGTCGCATGTGGTTACTTGGTATGTCGCTGTGTTTATGAAAACCTAATCATATGAAACTAACAAATAAAAAACTTCCCCATCTCCCGCTAAAGGGAACCATGTGTGGATGCGAAGCAGCGGGGAGATGGTTAGCTTGAGTGGGAGAAACGTCGCCGCTCCCGTTTCGCGGCCCGGGCGCTCATCGAGGCGCTGCACAGGAGAGAGAATGAGGCGCGCTCCGTCATTTTCATACCGCGGAACTACCGTGGTGCCCCCAGCGGAGTATGCAGCTGTCACACCACCTGTCGTGCCCGCCGCTGCGTAGAGGATTCCTAGAGGAAAGGACCGGGGGGGATCGTAGGAGAGGAGAGAGAGCGGGGGAGGGGACGTGCATGCGCTGTGGGGGGTGTGGGACGCGGGAGCAGCTCCGTAGAGTAGAAGATTCGTAGAGGAGAGAGGGGGGAGAGGACGCGCATGCTCTGTGGGACGCCGGAGCCGCTCCGTAGAGTAGAGGATTCCTAGAGGAGAGAGGGGGGAGAGGACGCGGATGCGCTGTGGGGATGTGGGAGGCGGGCGCCGCTCCGTAGAGTAGATGATTCCTAGAGTAGAGGAAGGGGGGGTGAGCGTAGGGGAAGGGACGCGCTGTGGGACGCGAGGCCGCTCCGTAGAGTAGAATTCCTAGAGGAGAGAAAGGGGGTGAGCGTAGGAGAGAGAGGGGGGAGGGGACGCGCATGCGCTGTGGTGGTGTCGGACGCGGGAAGGACTAAGCCCCCCTCCAAACACATGCAAGCAAGATTAAGGAATGGGGTCAACCTGGGCGACAGACACCACCTGCCTAGCCATTGCTAAGCAGCCTCTCTGTGCTCTCGGCTTATGACTCAAGGAATGGGGTCAACCTGGGCGACAGACACCACTTGCCTAGCCATTGCTAAGCAGCCTCTCTGTGCTCTCGGCCATGACTCTGGTGACTGTAGTAGTGGTTGACGGCCTTCATATTACTACAGTGTTCTGGTTCGCATATTGGGAGCTTCCCGACTTCATGAAAGTGGCCGGACGCGGGACGCGGGAGGGACGGACAGAGCCCCGAGCATAAGATGCTTCGCATCTAATAAACGCAAGGAAAGTGTGGGAGAACTTGTGGCTCAGAAATAATAAGGTGAATGTAATTGAAAAGGAAGGAAAAACAGCTTGACGCCTCAGGGAGCCAAACCCACATTCTCCGTGCGTAAAACGTGCAATGTTCTACGAACCCAGCTACGGTTGAGGCTGTCTTAACGTGCATAACCTTGTGTGCACGTACAAGCAAATGTCAAACACTGGGAATGTCAGGTAGCGTCATTCATGTCCATGCCGATGGATGTGACGCACCCTTTGAACGGCTAGCGTAAGGTACTACGTGAACAAGAGCTGCAGAAAGCAGTCCAATAAGGTTTTGTATGCTGTACCCGAAGACACCAAACTTGCCCTATTCGATACCTTCGCTGCACAATCAACAATAAGAGCCATATTTTTTAGTCACAACCACATAATGTCAACATAAGCGCGGAGTAAATAATTCATTGTCTTAGTAAGGTAACGTGAAATATACGTTGTGAAGAAAGAAACAACGGAAATCATCTAGAATGATTGCCAAAATGGGTGTCGAAAATTTCAGAGTACTATGACGACCCAAATGTGATTTGTAAACTAGCTCCGCGGTTGGGGTTGGTCCACACCAGGACCTATGCGTGTACAGGCCCTTAGCAAGGGGGGTGCCCTACGCCACCCCACCCCCCCCTCCTCGCGAAATATTGATGGAGGGGGTTGTTTTACTGAAAGTAAACGAGAAGTATAGGTGTTCATTTTAAAAAAGACGGGGCATGCAAACACGGACACAAGAAGGAAGTCATGACACCACAAATGACTACACGCACGTAGAATATGGGTGTTTTTCCCAAATAGTCAAGGCCTTCAGCAAGTGCGCCCCCCATCCCCCCCCCCCCCCCACCCCACACACACACTGCCCGAAAAAAATTACTGGCTACCGTCCTTGCCGCGTGTCCTTCCAAGTGCCCCGGCACAACTCAAGCGCAAAGCGATGGACGCGTCGCTACGACATGCCAAGTGCATCTTATCTGTTACCACAGATACCACAATGACACGTTGTCACTCCGACCGGACGTGCTATTTCTTACATACACCCTCATAATATCTTAAGTCAGCATACATTGACTGCATGTCGCAGTCGAAAGGATGTGCCGCTACCACCATGTTGGCAATGAATTGCGCTGGTTAACTCTGTCAGGATTGCATTAGATTGTTGCATAAACACAAATGTTTCTGGTGTATTTTCTTCTTTGTTGCCCTGTTATCCTTAAGTTAACATCTAGTCTGAACACATACAGAAATGTTCATGTATCTGAACGTAAGAACAGACGCCGCCGCCCCCCAATGTACCTAATAGACTAACAAGTACAATTCAGCAGTATGCTTTAAAAATATTGTGAGACTCAGAATCAGTCTCTATTTCTTCGCTTTACGCGACAGCCTTAGTACGACGCGAAGAAGAAGAGCTTTGACATTTAGTCTTGTAAGCAATGTCATGCACTTGTAGTATTCGAGTAGTGAGTATATATCCAGTTGAATATTCAACGACTGACACTGAAGCGTGTTCGAAAGTAGGTGACCTGCGCTCGGCCATTTGTAGAATAAGGCGCTGAAAGTCCGCGCTCTATTTAAGTGACAACAAACACGCACATTTTATTTTTATCTGATTGCTTGTTATCCCCTTATGTTGGGCGTGTTTGTATTCTCACGTGCAAAACAAAATTAGGCACCAGGATACGATGACACAAAGGAAACGGCGTCAGCATACAAGCTCATTATGTTGTTACCGTCTTACTTTTCTTCATCCCCTGGCTCTAAATTATGTCCATGGATATTACAGCGTACCAAGCGGCAACTGGTGTCGCAGCAAGCGTGACTGCTGCTCTTTTTCACTTTCATCATCCAAAAATATCACTGATAGTCTATAGTCTTACCTTGGGCAGGCCCGAAGCTCAATAAACCGAGGATACCCAGCGTCCTAGGCTGATATAATGGCGCCTGCACGATGACGTCCCAATTCTTTCGCCATCCGAGCACTGTTTCTATACGCCAAGACTGTTTAGTACTTTCCTGTGGATTTTGAGGAAACCTACATACAACAACGAACTTTGAAGATCAGCGAAAGTGAAACACCACACGCCCTTCAGACCAAACGCAACGCTAGCGCATCACCGCCGGGTCGCGGAAACCAGAGAGGAGCAAAGCATGGCAGACAATTGGGCGTGCCGATTCATACTCAAAAGTATTCCATTGCGCAAACAGGACAACGACTAAAGGAAGAGACGACGACACATGTTGGTTGAAATGTTGCACTCTGTGTGTCGCCGTCACTTCATTTAGTCCTTGTCCATGTTTGCGCAATTGAACACTTGTGGAAAAAGCATCTCAGCGGTGCTGCTCGTGCCATCCTGGGTCGAGAGCTGTTTTTGCCTCGTGGTCGAACACTTTCATAGCAAAGCAAAAGTTGAATATTTCCGCTTAAAGTGACTATACCTGCCTAAACTCAGGAAAGTGTTTCCCTAGTCAGGAGAATTTAAATTCTTTTATTTATTAATAGGTCATCGAAGACAGAAAAACGGAGTTACAAAAAGAAGTGAACGAAGGCACCTTAAAACTCGACAGCTCCAGTGAATCTGAATTTGGGGTCAAAAGGAGGAGGCCTTTCCTGGATCTTCTGATTCTGGAACATCTCAAGAACGACAAGTACATCACCAAAGAAGATATGCGAGAAGAAGTGGACACCTTTATGTTTGAAGTGAGTTAATTGCTTCAGGAGGAAGGCTTTTTTTCTGATTATTTTTTATTCTAGTCGAAACTTTCTTCAGTAACCTCGTCAGTGCCATTGATGAAGTACGTTGTTTACTGTGCTGACGGGCGCGATCGTGATATTGCAAGAAGCATGATCAAGGTCGCATGGTTAAGGTTGCAAAGCCACGCAAGAGAAACGGTTTTGCAAGAGGCGCGAGATGGTTCGGCTGAAATTGTACGCCTGTATATCTCACATTGACCGCAAGGTTCAATGCGATGTCTTCGACACCAACATGAACGAAAAACGACAAATACTGTGGACAAAGGCGCCTAAGACGCCACGATGAATCTACTTGTCCGAACATCCGTTGGCAGCAAACATGCCTCAGAAAAGAGTTGTCTTTATTCTTCCGCTGTGTGTGAAAGCTTTAGCAAACCGATTTGTCTCAAGGTGTTACTTTCGCCACGTAAATAGAAGCAGGGTATAAATAATAATCAGTGGTTCAGTGGCTCCTGTATGACGCTGCGTTCATCTTCATCAAAAAATGGAGTGATTGGAAGTTAATAATATACAACAAGGAAAGTGCTCTATTGTTAGAGCAGAAACATGTCTTCGTGCCTTCATTAAATACATTCACAAGGGATGCGTCATCGTCCTCTTGTTTCTAACATCCGGACGCAGATGGAATAGGATGTATCGGAAAGGATGGGGATGAGACCCGGACCGAGCCGTCTGTCCAGATCGAAAGAATTCAAGCAACTGAGCGAGCCTGCGTCCGTGGCCGACGCTCGTTCTCTGGCGTCTTTTGCGAAACACACATAACACACATATTTTTGCCAAACACACATAACATGTGATACAGAGTCGCTGATGCCCACTGATGGCATCGCAAACTTAGTGTTCGAGTGTTCTAGAAGACGTGCACATCCGTATAACAAAATATTATAACAAAATGAGAATGGAAAAAGAAATATTCTAGTCTTACTGACGGTAAGCATAAACCAGATAGCTTGGCAACCGGCTCCCAATTTACTCTCAAACATATTCGTAAGCTAAAGAAAAAATGTTTGCAGCAACCTCACCAAAATAAGAAGGTAAAATGGAATAATGCTTAATTTCGAAATTATTACTTCGCCATCAAAGTTAATTGCAGCAGCAACCAGTCGACAGGTTGCTGCTGCCAACAGCCAGTGCCTTGGAAGAGAACCTTCGGGTTATTTGAGCTGAGCTCGCTTCACGTACGGTCTATGTGCTCCTATGTTCCACCGAGAGGGCAGATGCGCGAGAAAAGGTTCCCCCCGTCGGTTTGATGGTACGGGTTCTGTCCAAATTATAACGGCCTCAATACGCATAATTAGAAACAAACATTGGCAGTGCAAAGACGGCAATGGGCTGTTAAATGAACTGTTAGCCAAGATTTTGATATACTTATTGCTAATTACTCATGAGGTATAAAAAAAAAGACGGCGAGGCTACAGATGTTGCTTTAAGATCTTGTAAATGTATTCATAGGCTGTTCGCAGTCCACGCGAAACCAAAACAAACAAAACGAAAGTCGTTATTGAGGTCTGTATAAAAGTAATTTCGAAGACATTGCAAAGCATTCGTCCAGCTATAGTTATGCTCTTCTTGGGTGAGCCAGTTTCCAGACTCACCATTTTTAAGTGTAACGAAGTACATGTTAAGGACACAGACATTACCGGGTAACCTGTTTTCCGACATACGACACTAATAACCTCTACTAATAACGAACCACAATTCGGGCTCAGAGGAGTTCGCGGGTGATGCCAGAATCTCGTTCGCCATATATGGTTGTGGAGTGAGGCAGTTATTAATAGGGAGAGTGCATATGGGTAAGCTTTATGAAGCCGTTGGGGCTGGGGCTTCTGACGAAGCCTGTCGACGTCAGTGAGTCGGAAGAAGCATATGATCTACGCAGAAGCGCGCGCAGAGGGTTGCCCATTACGGGGGGGGGCCAGGGGGGGATGTCATCGAAGCGTTCTCCCATCCCTCGCTGGTTGAGTCCGAAGACATGCTTCACAATGGAAGGGGCAAAGCATGAAAATGAACCAATCACAAACATGAAATGAACCAATCCCTCCATCAAGCCTAGAGAATACAAACTTGAGAAGGTTTGCACACAACCTTAATTTTATCTTACCTATAGTTCATACGATCTACGGCAAACAAACAGCCCACTTCACTGGAATCCGTCTCTGGAATACCATACCTTCAGGAATCAAAACCTCACGATCAATCGGCAAGTTCAAAAAAAAAAAAAGGTATGAAGATTTTCCCCGCATTTATTCCAATATCTGGATAGTACTGGTCACCTCTATTACTCCCGTTCCCTTTCATGCCTTTCTACAACCTTTCTCACAACTTATTGTTTACGAAGCATCACATCATCATCCAACATTGCAGAAGTTAGATGTAACTGTTTTGTTTTCTTTTTCGTCGTTTACTCTTTACTATCTTTTATCATGTAATTATCTGAAAACTGTTTAGGAGAGTTGGATTACCTTTATTTTTTATGTTGCGTAATTTTGGTTTTTGTTTCCTCTATTTGCTGCTTTGTACAATTGCTTTTCTTGAGTCGACCTCTTTTTTTTGCCTGTGATATATTTTTTTTGCTTGCTTTCTGTACCGCTGTTTACTGCATCAATTAATTTTTTCCTTATTTAATACTTTAGGAGGCACCGATGCAGCCACTGAATATGGGACCTCCTTCTGTATACACAAACACCGTCCTGTGTAGATTATGACTCTGACTCCCACGCTGGCCTAGCATTGGCCTCTGGCTTCCCCGAAATAGAGATGGGAAGTAAACGGTTCTTGAAATACAACATCGGGTCCTTCGGACGCCATTGTAATCAAGAACTGCGTAGCCATAACTCTGCTGCTTAAACAATGATGAGACAGGTCTGAGCGGTATGGAGCAGGCTCCCCCCCCCCTTAGGTGCTTATTAGGGACCCCCCCCCCCCCCCGCCAAGCCCGTGGATGAATGGAATATAACGCAATGGTATCATAAGAACAAAGAATGGAACGCTAAATCATGTTACTTTAAGATGTATAGAGCGAGATCCCCGTCCATGACACAGAACATCTTTACCGGCGCCTTACATGATAGGTCCACACCTCTACCGAAAACTTTGTGCAGCAACAGAACGCTGCTCAAAGTGAGCGGTAACACATGTCTGCATTTTCATTGCTTCCAGGGTCACGATACAACAGCAATGGGGATAAGCTGGGCGCTGTTCCTTATAGGTCACCATCCAGAGGAACAACGCAAAATTCACGAGGAACTGGACCAAATCTTTGGTGACGACAAAGAGCGTTATGTGAACTTCGAAGACCTGAGACAGATGAAGTACCTGGAGTGCGCTATCAAGGTATAGAGTGCTATCTAAATCTGTTGTAGGGAGCTATTAAGTTTACTTTTTGCTCAAATTCAGGAATCTCTACGCATATACCCCTCTGTTCCAATGGTTACAAGAAAATGCGAAGAACCATTCCAAATAGGTAAGTTCCGCAGTCACTCTTTTCAGCGCCAGCTGCTGGACAAAACTAAGTATTTTTTCGTTCTGTCTCGCATATGTCACACACGTCTTGGCTACGAAGATGGAGCCACCCTTCCTGCTGGAACAATAGTGGAAATTGCGTCCTATTTCTTACATCGGAATCCTGAAGTGTTTCCTAAGCCGGAGGAATTCCACCCGGAAAGGTTCTTCCCGGAAAACTTGAAAGGAAGGCACCCGTTTGCTTACGCTCCATTCTCGGCGGGACCCCGAAACTGCATCGGTGAGCAAATGAAATCTAATTGATTGTAAAACGAAAATTTTTGCTTCCTAGCACGGTTCCCGAATTATTTGCGCGCTTTTTTATTGCGATAGCAATTATATGGGCACTCTCGGCTGCTTTTCGCCCTCATTCTTCGTACATGTATATATATATATATATATATATATATATATATATATATATATATATATATATATATACAAAAGCCACGAAGAAAGTGATATGGCTCGGCGCCCCATTCGTTGCGACGCGTTGGCTCCCCAACACCCCGACTTGCACTTGGCCTGAAGGGCGTTGTCGCCTTTGCCCGGGTGCGGGCGCGCGCGCGCTTACCTTGGGGTGGGGGGGGATGGGGGGCAGTTCTACGTCGTCCTTTCGTCGGAAAGACTGTGTTTAGGTTACAGAGCGCAAAAAGGTCACTACGCTCGCTACAGAGGCCCCGTTTCCGAAAGAAGCGTGCTGTTCAAACACAGTGAAGTAACAGCTGTGACACTTGTTAGTTGGCGCTCGTCCTGTGTATACCTGCGCGTATGTTTCGTGCGTCCTTTGGCGCTTGAGCAGTGCGCTCCAAGTTATGATCTGCTTGCCGTTCTTCACGTGAATTGCCAATTTGTTGCTATCGCATTCATTGCTTCGCCCTTGCGGCGAAACTGTGACTTTTTTTGTGTGTGAAAAAGCGCCGTCAGCTGGGGTTTTATGGATACGGACGAGCTGTTGGATAGCGCGTTCTGTTTAGTGTGCAATCTGACCTTGAACACCTCATATCTTAGGTGAATATTACAAATATAAGACGGCAATATACGTGTTGTTTTGTACGAGCACCAATAACCCAGCCTCACACACATACAAAAAAATGGAATGAGGAAATGCATAAACTGAAATAATTCTGCTGAAATGCTGTGGAGCTGAACTGTGAAACGGCTGTACGACCTGTGTTGCTATGCCAGCTTTTTCTGGAACTTGCGAAACTCCCGAACTGTTTTTTGTTTGTTAGTTTCTGCGTTGAGCTGGTCGCAGCGCTTCGTTAGAGGCAGTCCTTTTCATATTCCCTGATGGCGATGCTTAGCATGCCACATAGTACGCAAGACAGTCTTGACCGGCTAAGCGCGTTTCACTTCGTCGTTTGGCGCTGTCAGCCCGACTCGCAAGTCGCAACACAATTTATAGGTCTGGTCTGATATTGCATTAGTGTTCATTCTCGCTCTGCACTCTTGTACCAGCGCCACGCTCACATTCTACGCTTTTTACATCCATGCTATGCAGCCTATACGGTTACTTACATACTTATGTTACTTTACGCAGCCAAAAATGCATAACTGATATTCTGCAATCCTAACTGAATCTCCGCTGTTTGTCTTGTATTTGTAATCCCCCCTCCTTATGTAACACCCTTTGAATGGGGGGCTTTAAGGAAATAAAACTGAACTGAACAGATATATTTTAGTACATTTGTCCATCCCAAGTGAACCATATTCATGCTAAGTACGTAAAATGCCGTAATTTTCATTCTGAAACTGTCTTCTCACGAACAGAGGAAGTCACAGCTTCGGCGCAAGGGCAAAATCGACTAATGCGATAGACACAGATCGGAATATTAGAGAAAGTAAGGCTCGCTGGTAACTCCTTTAGTATCCGAGGAGGCCGTAACTGTACAAATCGCTGGCGTAAGGCAACACAGCCGCTCTAGCGAGCGATGCGCCTTCATTCTGGCGATCGCTTCAGCGTATATAGTAAGACGTAGGAGAACAGAACGTACTAAGGTATGAACCGTCACTGCTAATACCCGTCGAATTAGCGTGCGCGTGAGGGTGCGCGAAATTCACCTACCCGAGCATGACTGAGCCATAGCTCGGCAAAGCAACATGATCTCACTCACTCAATAAAACATTCGGCAGTTCCCAAGTACCATGGGCATCAACGCCATGCGAAGCATGCGGAGGGAAGATGACTGTGGTGTAATTTTATTGCGATAGCAATTCTATGGACACTCTCGGCTGGCTTTCGCCGTCGGCGTCAGCGTCGCCGTCATATCCCGTATATGCATCTATATATTTATAAAATCCACAAAGAAAAATAATGCAGAAAAATGTTTCCGACGCGCGGCATCGAACGAGGGACTTCTCGCTCTGTAGCGCGCGGCGCCAGCTGTTGAGCCACGAAAGCGCGCACGTCCTTAAACGTTTAAATGGCGAGCTATTTATATACAGCGTGTTTTCAGCGTGTTTTCAGCATTACCAGCGAGATGGCGCAAAGGGCGCGCCCCGGGGGGGGGGGGGGTAGATGCCCGTGCGCGCGCGCGCTTATCTCGCGGTGGGGGGAGAATAGTACGTCTTGGGCTTTCGCCGTAACGATTGCGTTATAGTTAAGGAGCGCACGAAGGTCACTTCGCTTGCTGCAGTCCCCCCCGTTTGCGAAAAGAGCAGGCTTTTCAAACACAGCGAAGTAACAACTGTGACACTTGTTAGTTCGCGCTCGTCTGTACCTGTGGATAGGTTTCGACCGTCGTTTTTGTTTGAGCACCGCGTTAAGTGTCGAGCTGTGAACGTTGTTTGTTCGCTCTCGTCTTGTGCGTGTTGTTTTCGTGCGTCATGTGTGCTTGAGCAGCGCGCTGCACGTTTCGACTTGCTTGCCATTCGTCGCTTGACATTCCAATTTGTTGCTATCGCATTCATTGCTTCACCTTGTGGCGAAACTGTGACTTTTTTTTTGTTCAGCGAAACGTTACGAAATGACGCTAGACAAATGTACAAATGTCATACGCACAGACATGTATGTTGAAGAGCGGTATATGTTTTATAGAACAAGTTGTTTACAGTTGCGTAACGACGCCAAGAGCAACATGGGTAATGCCAATACAAGAAGCGGTAAGCTGAAATGTAGCACTTGTGCTTGAGAGGATCGTAGCCCTGGATAGTGCTACGTAGACATCAACTTCCGTGGTTGGCGCTTAAGTACAATTGACGCTAATTCGACGTCACGCCTGTATCATTGGAGTACATGTGTAATGTTTGTAAAATTAGATTGGCAGCACTGCAACCACGATTGACGTTTGACCAACATTACGCCTGCATAGGGCTTTTTCCAAAGGAGTTCCGAGATCTGGCGTGGCTCTGTGGTAGAATACTTGATTGGCATGCAGAATGCTTGGGTTCGATTTCTGATGGGACATAACATCTATTCTTTGCCTTCGTAGGGTCAACGCTGCCAATGTCGGTTTTCTATAACGCTCTCGCTTTTAAATTACCAATATCTGTTCTCGCCGTTTCTCGGCAGATATAAAATGTCAAACACCTGTGGCGCATACCCGCACACCGCAGCCCGTCGTATATGGGTATGTGCCACACGTGTCTGGAGGAAAGGCTTAGACGTACGCGACAGGATTCCCGCATTATTTATGTCATGACCAGACAGTGAAAAACGTCAAACCCTCTTACACTCCCATACTAATTTTGGTCAGCCCCAAGTTAAAGGGTCCCTGCAACACTTTTTGAGCATGGTCAGAAAACGCTGCCGATCGATAGTCGAGGCTCCCGAGAACACGCGAGCCAAATATTATAGCGCAGCACGCGGCCTGAAATTCACACTTAATTCTCAAAATCAGCTAAAAATTGCTTCCTCTTCTCTCGAGAAATGACGCTACAAGATCAAAAATCACTCGTCACAGATACTGTATCAGCCATTGGGTGATTTGAGCATGGCGCGCTCGGTCGTTACTAGGGCCGCCGCGGGAGGCCACGACTTGTCCTCGCGTGCGCTCGCGATCGCACTGAAAAGCCACGTATTCGAAGAAAAAAAAGAGATAAAGCGGTCAAGGTCACGAGGCGTGTGTAACGTGTTTTCTTTCCCCGTGCCATCCCTCCCTGCTCAGCTTCCAGCGCTTTCGTCGGGACGAGAGAAGAGAGGATACAATTGCAGCGTGCGACAAATCATTGTAACTGCGCTCGTACTGGACGGATTCTAAAATTTTTTGCGGCGGTGAATTCGTGAGGCAATAAGCTCCTTTAATGAATCCATACCATGGCTACTTAGAAAAGTGTTGCAGGGTCCCTTTAAGGAGGTGGTCACGAGAACATCCAGACGTAGGCGGGTAGATAGATAGATAGATAGATAGATAGATAGATAGATAGATAGATAGATAGATAGATAGATAAATAGATAGATAGATAGATAGATAGATAGATAGATAGATAGATAGATAGATAGATAGATAGATAGATAGATAGAAATGCTCAAAATGGCTGCAGTACGCAAAAGAAATGCTACGCATTTGATATGTCTTGCTCGGAAGACTCACTCGCAGTCAGACTCCCCAAAATTTTCCTCTACCGGAGTCGCTTCGACTCAGGCTGATTTTACTTTTTCTCGACCGGACTCACTCGGACTCAATCTCCCCAGCATATTGCTCAGCCGGACTCACTCATACTCACGGCTTCACCTGAGTCTGAGTAAGCCTGACTGAGTCGACTCATGAGTCTGTTAGCGTAAAATTAGCTTTGCAATGATCTTGTCAATGATCTTTAACACCAATACTACACATAATCGGTGCTCTACGATACGCCTTTATATATGGTAGCTTCAAATACGAGTTAGCAGTGGTTTCAATCCAGTAAGGACATTTTTATGAAATGCGTGACTCGCCCGAGATATCTCTATCAGGAACTTCCCGTGAAAGGGTTCGCGGGGAAGGTCATGGTGCCCCCCCCCCCCTAACTCATGAGGCGGATAAACAAATATGAGGTAGCGCATTGTTGAAATATCTGTGAAAAGACTTGGAGCATAAAGTCAAACCGGATATAACGAAGATAGTAATGCTGAAAATGAGTAGATCGGATCATAAGTCGGCAATTAATGGTGCAGCTCACTCAGACTCACCCACGAAATATATTTTGCGCTTAGGGCTCAATAAAACTCGGACAGCCCAATATTTACCCCAGCCGAACTCACTCGCACTCAGGCTCACGATCACTTTCCTCCACTGGACTCACTCGCAGTCAAACTCACCAAAATATTGCTCACCCGGACTAACTTGGACTCAGACTCACGGCCCGAACTGAGTCTGAGCGAGTCGACTCATGAATAAGTTTGCCGGCCTCCTCCCCCTCGGCATCAATTCATAGGCCTTTGCGCGGCGGGCACGGCATCCGCGTTTCATTTCTGCTTAAGCCGCTACCACCGGCAGCATTCGTACGCTTTCATTGGCACACAGAACATACGACGCGCAGGGCTAAGTTATAGTCTTGGAGTTTATACGGACGTCGACGCTGCCGTCGACGTCATGTTACGCATTAAGTCTCAATTTAATAGAATTTCCAGCACATTTTTGCCTATATTTCTGACAAATTGGGAGACAGGAGAAAAAGCTGCAAGTGCCGCTTCAAAAAATGCCCTCTCCTCTAGGATCACAAGACGCGGACATCGCGGAGCTGCCGCGAGCTCAGACAAAATTAACACCATCTCCCCAAAGGGAACCCTGATGGGATGCGAAGCAGCAGCGTTGAGCACGGGTGGCGTCACGGGTTGAACGGCGCTAACGCGGGTGCTTCGCATCCCATCAGGGTTCCCTTGGGGAAGATGGTGTTAATTTTGCGCGTGAACCGACAAGTCGGCGGTGTAGCGAGCGGCGGTCGCGGTAGCGAAGCGAGCGGCGGTAGCGGCAGGTGTTGCGGGCGAACGGACGAGGCGGCAGCTGCGGGCGCTGCGGCGAGCGTGCGGCAGGCGAGGGAGAGAGTGACGTCAGCGCGCACTGCGAGGGGAGCGTGACGTCAACGCGCAGCTGCGGCGTGACCTACTTGGCACCGCTCCAACACCTTCGGCGAGGGGAGCGCGTTGCGGCGCGTTCGTACGGACGCACGGAGGGACAGCGTTACACAGGCTAGTCAAAGAGCTGCTTCGCATCTAAAATACAGGATATGCACAATTTTGCGAAAAACATATGAGAAACACTTTGTAACATAGTCCAGAAAGGAAAGAGTTGACCAAAATGAACAGGTGCGCGGACAGCAGTCGCATATCACACACAACACATAAAAATAACACGTAATATACATGATAAAAGACGCTGTATACTCAATTGAACAGCACAACTGAAATAGGTGATATTTTGAAATAAGGATTTCCCTCCTGCTGATTAAAAGGAGAAGATTCTGATGGGATAAGGGGACATATATCCATTCCTCATTTATTCTAAGCATTCAAAATTCTTGGTGAGTTGTTCTTTAACATTTGCTGTAATATGTTTGTGAAACGGTCGACTATCCAGCGTTCTGTGTTTCTTGTGGAACGTGAGAGAACACGTTCTAATAAACACGATCGTTGTAAGCGCGTAAACAGACGGCTGTAAGCGTCGTGCACTTAGATAGCTTTATATTTGTTAACAAATGTTCGGGAGGGCACGCACAATTCTGTTCTGCAATAAAATATGATTTTTTTAAATTCGTGTCAGTTGTAGCGCCCAATATACTAACTGATTACATCGTCGTGTGTTCCACGCCTCTACTGTTCATATAATTGCTATATCGATAAAACTTATCACTTCAGGAAAATTTCCACGTAGTGAAATGAGTAATAGTGTGTACAACGAAGTTCACCATAATTTTCTTTCTTGAGTCATAAACGGTGTTTAAAAAGTTCAGTTCATTCTTGCTCCATACGCATTTCGTGCTATAACACTAATGAAGCAAAATTATAATGGCTAAACATAGAAGACTTGGCTAGCTGGTTGCGAATCGCATCCTGTTATATCTTCGAGCCTAGTAAAAAACACGCGAAAAAAGTAGAGAGCACCAAAAAAGTTACAGTTTCGCCGCAAGGGCGAAGCAATGAATGCGATAGCAAGAAAGTGGAATGTCACACGAAGATCCACGAGCAGCTCGATACTTGCAGCTTCCCGCTTAAGCACAAAGAAGGACGCTCGAAAAGGACACGCAGGTATATACAGGACAAGCGTGATCTAACAACTATCACAGTTATTACGCCTTTGTGTTTGAACAACGCGCTGCAAGTGTCAACAACGCAGAACCCGACGCTCTTCGATATTTCTTCTTATAAAGTGCGGCGCACGGAATGACCCCTCTGCGTCACCTGCCACGCGGTGGCGTCTGACGCAAGGTGCACGCTGTTCTTTTTTTTTTTCGTTCTACATCACGAGTGGGTACAGAAAGGGGCCCCTTTTTCGTACGCGTCTCAAGAACAGTTTTCAAAGTGAAAGAAAATGTAGGAATGTTGCGTGCTAGAAAGCACGCTCAAGCTCCTCCGAGACCTGCATGCCGTCCAGCGGTAAATGGGGTGTATAAAAAGCTTAACAATATTATTCTGGTGCATGCATAAGGAGTGGCTGAGTGGTCAAACCCCCGTATTCTGAAACACGCCTCGACTCGAATTCCACCCTTCACTTGACCGAGCTGAGCAAAGCGTCACCGCTCGACTTGAAATGACTCAGCGGTTCCTGAGGAAATTATGCCGGCTATCGCTCATGTGCAATCAATATTTTTGCCGAAGGACGGATCTACCATCGACATTCTCGAGTCAAGGTGGAGCGCCGAGTGAAGGAACGTTCTAGAATACGGGGGTAACGCACCGCGCTGCGGTGCGAGGGGTCGCTGATTCGAATCCCCAGTGGGGTGTCTTTCTTGGGATACTTGAACGCAAAAATATTTTAGTCTGTCTCTCTGTCTTTCTGTTTGTCACACGATTTAGCCACACGGCCAAAGTTTAAGCACTTGCTGAATGCCCAGCCAACTTGAACTGGCAGCTGCGTTCATACTTGTGAACATTGTCGATCAAAAATTATATATAACGCATATCTGAGGCGCAACATCGATACGTAAGTATTAGGCGGTGTGTTCCTCTATTAGAAAATACATAGATACGTAATTCTAAAGACCCCAGTGTATCTTAGGCTGCGCTGAAAATGCGGGCTGCCTCACAAAAACGAAGAGCCGTCGTCTGTCTCCGACGTCGCGCGATGTGCCGCGTGTTTCATCCGACGCACGATAGCTGGCGCAGTCTGCCCCCCGTCGCTGCAAACAAGGGAACCTCTTTTCGCGGGCGCTCTACGCGACTTCTCCGCTTTTCACGCCTTTCACTCAAACACATAAGGCCACTTGCTACGCATTCGCCAATTTCAGTGCATCGAGCCTACTCTCCGCAATCAACTTAAAGGGACACTAAAGAGCAAAACGATTTTTCTCGTACTAGTAGATTGCTCTTTCACGGTACCAAAAATGTCACAGTTTTGCCACTAGGGCGAAGCAATGAATGCGATAGCAAGAAATTAGTTTGTCACACGAAGAACGACAATCCGCTCGATACTTGCAGCGCGCCGCTGCAGCACAAAGAAGGACGCTCGAGAAGAACGCATAGGTATACACAATACAAGCGTTAACTAAAAACTGTCATAGTTGTTACGTCTTTTATGTTTCAGCGACGCGCTGCAAAGTGTCCACAGTGCAGAAGCCGACGCGGTTTTATATTTCTTTCTCTTTTAAACTGCGGCACATGAATGACCCCTCTGCGTCTCCTGCCACGCGGTGGCGTCTGACGCCAAGTGTGCCCGGTGTTCTTTTTTTTTCCTTCTACATCACGAGTGGGTGCAGAAGGGGGGCCAGTTTTTCGTGCGCTTCTCAAGGGCAGTTTTCAATTTGAAAAAAAAAATAGGGAGCGTTGCGGTTATAGAAAACACACTCAAACTCCTCCGAGATCTGCGAACCGCGTCCGGTAAATGTGCATATGTACAGCTCGCCGCTAAATCACCGGCACAAGCATAGCGAGTGGACTAGCGCAGTGGGCTGCGGAGCGAGAGGCCGCTGGTTCGAATTCCGAGGTCCGGTGCTTTGAAATTTTTTCAATTTGTTTTTCTTTATTTATATAAATACATATACATACCCGGGATATGACGACGACGGCAAAAATCAGCCGAGAGTGTCCATATAATTGCTATCGCAATAAAACACCGCGCTTGCGGCGAGAAGACGCTTGGTCATGCTAGGACGGAAATGATACGAGAACAGCATCACATCACGGGTGGCCGCGGATGAGACCAGGACACATGTAGTACGGCCGGCAGAAGACTATATTGTTTTTCGACATTTGCAGCGAAGCACGCAGATACGCGGCCAAATTTTTTCTTCTGACTTATTTTTCTTTGTGCCTTCATATATATATATATATATATATATATATATATATATATATATATATATATATATATATATATATATATATATATATATATATATATATATATATATATATATATATATATATATATATATATATATATATATATATATATAGTGAACATTATTCATACCCTTCATCTTCTCACCTGTACATACTCATCATCACATCTCTGGCCTGGGTTGTGGGGCAGAGACTCGACGACTAAAAGAAGTGTCTTGCGGCCTAAACGTTGCCTTACAAGTAGTGGAGAGTGCTGTCCGGTCCCCTAGTCCTCTCTCCAGCGATTCCTCGTGAGTTTCAGCTACAAAACATCCCTGGAGCTACGTTCGGGTCGCCGCCTGTACAACCAGCTCACGGTCATGTCACGAGACGAGCAGAACAACGCGGCTCCATCCACCCAGCCTGCGCCCGTAGGTACCCCTTCCTGGACTGTCACCACCCCTCAAAAGGATCCACCGATGTTCGCTGGCCTCCGCGGTGAAGGCGTCGAGGACTGGTTGGATGAGTACGACCGTGTGAGTGCGCTTAACCATTGGCATGATTATGCGAAACTGTCCCGTGTCCCGTTCTATCTGACAGGGGTTGCTAAGACCTGGTTTTTCAACCATCAGCTGGATTTTGCAGAACTGGGCCACATTTAAGCAACAGCTTCGTCAGATCTTTGCGAACCCTGCTGTCCGTGCAGACATCGCCAAACGGAAGCTTGCTGAGCGTGTCCAGCACTCTGGCGAGTCTTACACCTCGTATATAGAAGACGTCCTCGCCCTTTGCCGCCGCGTCGACAGCTCGATGGCGGAGAATGACCGCGTTCGCCACCTGCTTAAAGGCATAGGCGCCGTGGGCATTCAACGCTCTTGCTGCAAAGAACCCCACCACGGTCCGCGGATATCACCAGTACATGCCAGCGAACTCGATGATCTTCATCTAATACGTTTGCAACCTGACATTGCTGATCTCAGGCCAACAAATGACAGTGAGCTGAGTGCTTTGATACGGGCCATGATCCGCGAGGAACTGCAACTACAGGCTACCTCGTCCTCTTTCGAGCTCCGTATGACGCCGTGCATATCAACTTTACCAGCGTCGCTCACCATCTCCAGAGCACTTCCGATGCAGCCGGTACTTTCCGTTCCTCGCGCCGTCGCTCCCCATCGCCTATGCGCCGCTCCTCTTCTCCCCTTCGACCGGCTACCACGGCATCTGACCTTCGCCCGGAAAACTGAACAGTGCAGCTTCAGGAGGGAACGCTGCATATATTACGGACTGCTTCAAACTCCTCCGGAGCACCCCACAAACGTACTTTCAGTGTGCGTTGAGGGTATATGGACTGAAGCCTTGGTGGACACGGGTGCATCGCTTTCAGTTATTCGTGTCGACTTGTGTTCCCGCTTGCGAAAAGTGAAGACACCATATGATGGCCCTCCCCTTCGCTGTGCTAATGCGGTTTTTGTTCGGCCCTCTGGTGTTTGCACAACGCGAGTTTTTATTGAGGGCATCCTTCATCACATACAGTTTCTCGTTCTGTCCTCGTGTACTAACGCGCTCATTTTAGGGTGGGACTTTCTCTCCTAAGCTTCAGCCGTGATATCTTGCCGTCAGAGTCATTCACATGACAGATACTGCGTCTTCACCTGGTAACGATGCTCACAGCCAGCGCTTCGTCACAGCTGATGACTGTTTCATTCCTCCAGAGAGTGAGCATATTCTGACATTGACATCCGATAACATCATTACTGGGGATGTGTTCCTAGCTCCGTCCGGACGCTACATCTCTGGCGGGCTTACCATTGCTCCTAGCCTGGTGCGGTTTCGCGATGGCAGAGCATTGGCTACGGCAGTTAACCCTACTTCTTTGCCTGTTGCGCTGCCCCAGGGCACCGCTGTGGTTTGCTTTACAGACACCGAACCACTTTCTTTGGTGCCCCTTCACGCAGAATCGCCATCTTCCTCCGCGAGTACTGATGATCATGCTACAACGGCTGCTTTAACGGCTACAATAAATCCCGATCTCACGTCAGCGCAAAAGCAAGAACTTTTAGGTGTACTCCAAAAACACAGCGCTGCATTTGATGTCAATTCAAAGCTCCTGGGCCGCACTTCCGTTGCCGTGCATCGCATTGAAACTGAAGGCAATACAATTGTACGCCGCCGCCCATATCGAGTGTCTTCCGCTGAGCGGAAAATCATCTAGGAAAACGTTGCTGATATGCTCAAACGAGACGTCATCCGGCCTTCGTCCGAGCTCTTGGTCATCACCTGTAGTGTTGGTCCGGAAGAAGGACGGTTCGGTGCGATTCTGCGTCGATTATCGAGCGCTTAATAAGATCACGCGCAAAGACGTCTACCCGATGCCACGAATAGACGACGCACTTGACACTCTCCAAGGCGCTGAATTTTTAGATGCGAAGCATCTTATGCTCGGGGAGGGCTCCGTCCGTCCCTCCCGCGTCCCCCCGTCCGCCGTCCCGCGTCCCGCGTCCGGCCACTTTCATGAAGTAGGGAAGCACTCATTATGCGAACCAGAACACTGTAGTAATATGAAGGCCGTCAACCACTACTACAGTCACCAGAGTCATGGCCGAGAGCACAGAGAGGCTGCTTAGCAATGGCTAGGCAGGTGGTGTCTGTCGCCCAGGTTGACCCCATTCCTTGAGTCATGGCCGAGAGCACAGAGAGGCTGCTTAGCAATGGCTAAGCAGGTGGTGTCTGTCGCCCAGGTTGACCCCATTCCTTAATCTTGCTTGCATGTGGTTTGGAGGGGGCTTAGTCCGTCCCTCCTTCCCGCGTCCCACAGCGCATGCGCGTCCCCTCCCCCCTCTCTCTCCTACGCTCACCCCCTTTCTCTCCTCTAGGAATCTTCTACTCTACGGAGCGGCCCCCCGCGTCCCACAGCGCGTCCCTTCCCCTATGCTCTCCTACACTCACCGCCTTCCTCTACTCTACGGAGCGGCTCCGGCGTCCCACAGCGCATGCGCGTCCTCTCCCCCCTCTCTCCTCTAGGAATCCTCTACTCTACGGAGCTGCTCCCGCGTCCCACACCCCCGCAGCGCATGCACGTCCCCCTCTCTCTCCTCTCCTACGATCCCCCCCCGTCCTTTCCTCTAGGAATCCTCTACGCAGCGGCGGACACGACAGGTGGTGTGACAGCTGCATACTCCGCTGGGGGGCGCCACGGTAGTTACGCGGTATGAAAATGACGGAGCGCGCGCGCCTCATTCTCTATCCAGTGCAGCGCCGCGATGAGCGCCCGGACCGCTGCCGCGAAACGAGAGCGGCGACGTTCCTCGCGCTCAAGCTAACCATCTCCCCGCTGCTTCGCATCCACACATGGTTCCCTTTAGCGGGAGATGGGGAATTTTTCTCCAGCCTCGATCTTCGGTCTGGGTATTGGCAAATACCTATGCACGAAGCGGACAAGGATAAGACTGCCTTTGCAACACCAGACGGGCTGTATGAATTCAACGTCATGCCTTTCGGTTTATTAATGCCCCTGCCACGTTTGAACGCATGATAGAGACAGTTCTACGCGGCCTTAAGTGGAAAACCTGTCTCTGTTATCTAGATGACATCGTCATTTTTTTCTTCCACTTTTCGTCAGCATCTTGAGCGTTTGGACGAAGTTTTGACGTGTATTTCCAACGCTGGACTTCAGCTGAACACAAAGAAATGTCATTTTGCCAACAAGAACATCAAAGTGTTGGGTCACCTTGTCAGCAAAGATGGCGTTCGTCCGGATCCTGACAAGCTTACTGCCGTCATCAGCTTCCCTCGCCCAGAAAATCAGAAACACCTACGAAGTTTCCTGGGCCTGGCGTCCTACTTCCTCCGCTTCATCAGCCATTTTGCTGCCATCGCGTCGCCACTGCACAAGCTGCTGACATCAGGATCTGCCTTCACTTGGAACGACGACTGCGAGCGTGCCTTTCAAGCCCTCAAGCATGCCTTAACATCCGACCCCGTTCTGCGTCACTTCGACGAGAACGCGCCTACCTGTTTGCACACGGATGCCAGCGGCCATGGCATTGGTGCAGTTCTTCTACAGCGGGATGGCACTTCACGAGAGAGAGTTATTGCGTATGCTAGTCGTACTCTCACAGCCGCCGAGCAGAACTACTCAATAACAGAGCAGGAATGCCTTGCTCTCGTTTGGGCCATACAAAAATTTCGACCATAGGGAACCAAAGCTCAAGTTTGCGGAGCGACGACAGCGCCGCGCTGCGGCTCTGGAGAGAAGCGCTGGTGAAACTGGGGATAAGCGCGGCGGAGGGCGCGCCTGTTTCACCGACAACCGACAGCGGCGGCACGCGTGCGCACGCGTTGTTCGGTCGGTGTGGGGAGCTTAGACGTTGTGCCGTGAGCTTGGCACGCTGAACCGAGAGGTTTGCTTTGCGAAGCTGCATTTCCGCGATGGTAGAAGCGACCCCACGAAAGCGGAAGCGAGGTCCGAAGTATTACTGTGTGCCACAGCAGTGCAGACAGTACCAAGCCACGCGATCCGCCTGTAAAACTGTATCAGTTCCCGGACAAGTCGTACGAGAGAGAAAGTACACAAGCGTGGGTCACCGCAGTTAAAGGAATAAAGTTCTAGCTCTGTCTCGCCTTCCGTTTTCGCTGACTCAATTCTTCGCTTGAAATCGTTTGTTTCGACTACCTGAATCAGTACGTAACGCGGCGCGTGCATGTAACGACTGCAGTAGTGATTGCTCGCCGTCTCGCATTTTTACATCCAATTACGGTTGTATGGTGATTGGTGAAGCAACTTTGTGTTTTGATTCCTTGTGTTTGTGAGACCTAGCTGTCATTGTTGGATGTTCACACTCACATACTTCATACCACGGTTAGCGTTGCGGTGTTGGTTGCGTTCAACTGAACTGCGCACAAGGCTGCATCATCGCGCCGGAACGAACGCCTGGGCATTTTCAGCTAACATCGTTTTGCTGGTTTGTTCTGTTTTTGTCGCTTTTTTAGGGTGGTATATATTTAAGCCGCTGAATCTAACTGGCACTTAATTCAGGAATTGTTATTGCCATCTTCGGAGATTGTGCGGTTTTCTTTCACGCGCACCGCGCACTCGTACATTGTTTCGAGTGTGCGTTTACGGGTGCGCTTTGTGCGAGCTCGTCGCCCGATACCACATCGCGCCTGAAATTCGACACCTCTCACGCTGAGCCGCGTTCGCGCAGCAAGTCTTATCCACCTGTAAAGTCGATATTCTCATAAAAGGGAGTGCAAGCACAAAGCGAAAAGCGAAAAAAAAAGACAGACAGACGAGGCGAGCAGTTCTACTTGCTTCGCAGCAGTTAAAGCTAAGATAAGCTAGCTGCCTCGTGGCTAAGTCAGCGGGTGATGCGCCAGCGGTACGAAGGGCATGACTCGAACCTTCTCAGGCTTTTTAGTGCCACGGCCGTGTAGTCTTTGTTTCTTTCTCTTTTTTTTTTTGCACGCCGCAAAAGTTCGTTCACTACAGTACGCGTTTGCCACTGCCAGCATGCACATCTAAACAACAATCACATGTTTTTCATAGTCGACAACGTGGAACATCGATAACCGTGATTAACGAACTTCTCTCCTTTGATTACGTTCGCTTTTCGAAGTGCCTGTCCAGCGGGGAGATCTTTTTCAAGCGGTACATAGCGAAGCGCTGCGCGAGAGCTCTGCACGCGCGCGGAAGCGAGCGGCAGCGCGGCGGAGAGAAAGGAAAGAGCGCGGCGCTTACCCCCAGTTTCTATTTTTTTTGCGAGGCGCAGCAAGCGCACCGCGAAAGCGCTGCACGTGCACAGAAGCGAGCGGAAGCGCGGCGGAGAGAAGGGAAAACGCGCAACGTATATTCCCAGTTTCTATTTTTCCGTCAGAGATGGCGCTGCCTGTCAAGAGTCGCAGCGCCACTGAGCGATGCTTTGGGAGCCTATACCTTTACGGACGCCACTTCACAGTAATTACAGATCATCATGCCTTATGCTGGCTATCGTCTCAGAAAAAATTGTCTGGTCGCCTGGGTCGTTGGGTGCTCCGTCTGCAAGAGTACGATTTTGACGTCATCTACAAGTCTGGCAAGAAACACCAAGACGCTGACGCTCTCTCTCGCTGCCCTCTGCCACTGTCATCGTCGAGAACGTCTGCTCATTGCTCGTCACGTGGTCAAGACACTGACTCACCCCTCACTTTATCCCACCTAGCGGTTACCAACCCACTGGCTTCCAATCATCACTACGCCCACTTCGCCAGTCGCCAGCGTGATGATCCGTATTGCAACCGCATTATCCAACGACTAAGTGGTAGATCGCCTCCTCCTAATGCCAGATTGCGCCGACAACTACGGCAATTTAAGCTCGACAACAATGTGCTTCATCGTTACGTTTACACTAGTGATGGACACCGCTGGGTGCCAGACCTTCCACGTTCGCTACGTCACCAAGTCCTCGAAGCCTTTCACGACGACCCGTGTGCAGGCCACTTGGGGTTCCACAAAACACACAACCGCATCAGGAGACGTTTCTTCTGGCCTGGCATCTCTACCTTTGTGGCCAAGTACGTTGCATCTTGCCCTCTGTGTCAGCGGCGGAAGCGACCAACTTCGTGTCCTGCTGGCCTATTACAACCGATCCCGTGTCCCGAGACACCTTTCGCCATCGTTGGGATCGACCTAGTCGGACCTCTCCCCACCACGCCAGCAGGTCATCGTTGGATCGTGACAGCTGTCGATCATCTGACACGGTACGCAGAAACTGCTCCGTTACGTACAAGTTCTGCTTCAGACGTCGCCGATTTCTTTCTCAACGCCATTGTATTGCGCCACGGTGCACCTCGCGTCCTTCTGAGTGATCGCGGCAAGACCTTCGTATCTACCATCATAGAAAACCTACTGAGAACTTGTGGCACAGTACATAAGATAACGTCAGCCTACCACCCTCAAACGAATGCGTTGACAGAGAAATTTCATCGCACACTAGCAGATATGTTGTCGATGTACATTGGACCCAACCACGACAACTGGGATACAATTTTGCCTTTTGTTACCGTTTGCCCATAACACCGCTGTCCAACGAACTACTGGCTACTCTCCTTTCTACCTCGTGTACGGTCGATCTCCAGCATTCACTATCGACGTCTCTTTCTTAAACATTCCAACTGACGCCTCGGCAACCATTTCAGAGCAGTTCGTCTCAAGGCTTGAGGAATGTCGGCAACGAGCTCGCCTTAATACAGAAGCCAGCCAGCAAGATCGCAAACAACGCTACGACAGCTCTCATCGCGGACGTCTCCTTCAGACCTGGGGATGAAGTGCTGCTTTGGACGCCCATTTGCACTCCAGGATTTTGCGACAAGTTTCAGTCACGCTTCATCGGACTCTATATAATAAGTGAAGAAACGTCACCAGTGAACTATCGTGTAACCCCCCTTCGAACCTTCTTCGGATCATCGTTTTCGTGGTTCTGAGGTTGTTCATGTTTCGCGCCTGAAGCCATTCGTTCGACGTCCCGTTTCCATCTAAGACGCGGCCGGGCTGGCCGCTAGGCCACGGGGGGAAAATTAGTGTGAGCATTATTCGTACCCTTCATCTTCTCACCTGTACATACTCATCATCACCTCTCGGGCCTGGGTTGTGGGGCAGAGACTCGACGAATAATAGAAGTGTCTTGCGGCCTAAACGTTGCCTTACTATATATATATATATATATATATATATATATATATATATATATATATATATATATATATATATATATATATCCGGGGCATGACGGCGACGGCAAAAATCAGCCGAAAGTGTCCATATAATTGCTATCGCAATAAAACGCCGGTGTTCTAGGTGTGGTTTTTTTTTTATTTGTTCATGCTTTTTTCTTGTGCGCTTGGACATGTATCACCGTTCGAATTGTCTTTCTGTGAACTCATTGTTGAATGACGTGCCATTCATCAAAGTTGCCCTTTTCTTCTATTCGCAGGACAAAAATTCGCTCTCGCTGAAGAGAAGATCGTGATTGGGAACATTCTGCGCCACTTCACAATGAAATCGCTGGATCAGCGTGACCAAGTCGAGATTGTCACTGAGCTGGTGCTCAGACCTAGAAATGGTCTCCGAATTAAATTCACCCCTCGCTAATCGTTTCACTGATGCGCGAAAAAAAAACAAACAAAAAAAACAGGCGGCTGAAGTTATTTGCCGCCAATAAGCATATATTTGTGACGACATCATCGCAGAGCATCAGAACGAGGGCAGCAATGAAGCGTCACAATGTACCATCCTCGTCCCTTCCCCTGTCTGGTCGCTGTTCCGAACCTAGTCCTTCTCGTACCCACCATGACGAGCTGCAAGGTTTTCATAAAATGGAGGAGCACTACTTTGTGTGCGTCGTGTGATTTACGACCATTAAATGCTTATTTTCTCATAATCCAACTTTGTTATCTAATTTTCAATGCCCACGAGGAAGTCACACAGTTTGGTACACATGAATAGTTAGCGGTTCGTTAGTAAAACCATTTTTGCGAGCCTGGTGGCTTGTAGGCAAAGTGAGGACTCTCAGATCACATCGGTGCACTTTTGTCTTTATTCTTTATTCTTTATTCATACATATCCCCGCTTTGCCCAGAGGCGTTACAGCAGGGGGGGTCACAAACTTGAAAAAAATGCATCTTCATTGACACTGCACACTTGCTCAGACAGCAGACTATTCCATTCATTAATAGTCTTCACAAAAAACGAATTTGCATACAGGTTCGTCCTGGCCCGGCATGGCCTTATTTTGTACATATGATCTGTATGTTCAGATATATAATCTGGCTGTTTAAAGTAAATGTCTTTATCAATTCCCGTTTTTTTATTGAATATCTGATATAAGAGCTTCAAGCGAATTTTTTGCGACGTGACGACAATGACTCCCAGTTTAACTCCTTTTTTCATTTCGGTACAACTATGATTTCTTCCATACCGACTCAAGACAAACCTGGCTGCTCTGTTTTGAATTTTCTCTAATTTATTAATCAAACCTACTTGTGATGGATCCCAAAGAGTACGATCTGCCAATACGATCTCGGACGCCATGGCCACAGCGGAAGATTTGAAGGTATGCACGAAGAAAGATTCAATCAAGGATTTCTTATGGTTTTGTCTGTCTGCTGGGACACAACAGCACAGCTTTGACAAACGTTGAAAGCTGGGTGAGTTCCGTGAAGATGAGCACAGCTTTAGTTTGCTCTTGAAATGTTGTGACCTATGGGCTAGTTGATAATGTATTATGTGACGCATAGCACGAACGGTTAGCTCGAAAACGAAGGAGAAGACATGGCACTGCTAATGTGCTGAGGCCACAAAGATGGAGCATCATCTTGTCCGATGTAACGTGCCTTCATCTCGTCTGTCGTCTTGGGTATGCAGTTTGCGCAATGCGTGACGCAACTTTACTGTGTCATACCTTGCTTGGGCATGATATTTTCGAATGATATTTAGTTGTGGTATTGGAACGGCGAAGATGAGTGCGCATAATATTTTCCGGCCGGGATGAATGAGTGAAGCACCTTTCGTCCCGCCCGCACTGCTACCTTCACTGATGCTTTAGAGAACTCACAACGCGGCCTGCGAGCTATAATAGTTCACATGAACTTAGGCCCTGACTAATTAACATTTTATTATATTTGTTTTCATCTGATACTTCAACTCATTTCCACCCCCCAAAGTGTATGATTGCCAGCCAGGCACATTCTTCATCATCTCTACCTCTTTCCGTATTTTTTTCTGTATCTTTCTATTTAATGTTATGACGTAAACTGAGATGTTAGCGCACAAATTAGGCGCCGGCTATTTCTTAGTTCTAGAATGGATGGAGCATACAAAACAAAAAATAAACATACAAACAGTATTACATCTAAATTGAATACTGGAGGACACACATGACAGGAAAAAAAGGCAGTCATATCAAACACCATCATAATGTAACAGAAGACGTCCGAAAGGTAATTAATTCTGTCTTTAATAATGTATCTAGTCATCACGAAGATGAATCCGCACATATAGGTAACATAACAGTTTACGTGTCATAGACATCCGGATATATATATAAGAATTATGATATAATAATACATGTACTAAGGAGGGCATACATATTATAAGTGACTTAGTGTAATGTGAATATCAAATCCTTAATAAGTGGCAGTAATTCCGATGTCTTCCATAAAGCGTTTTAAAGCCTTTAAAGCGTACGTCTTCAAAAGCCTTGTTTCCGTAGCATATGTCCTGTGATCCGCTGTTTTTTTTTTTTCAGTAGCCGGTTTGGCCGACCACTGAAATTCATGATAATAAAGGGGACGGACCTCTCAAACATCATATATATATTTTGCTGTTCCGTCCTGCTATGTTGTCCGGCAAATGCTGCTCACAGAAGTTTACTGTTTTTTTTTAATTTTGAGGTTGCCTAATTCACCTACTTCTCCCTTTACTAATATCCTTCAGGAAAAAGACAGTTGTAAGTATCGACGTATTGCTTTAGATGAGTGCGTGCACGATGTAGAATGGTCCTGGTCTATTTTCCAACATTCGCTAATGGTAGCACGCGATCCCTTCTGTCCCATTGAAGAAAGAACTTGTCATAGCGTCATTCATTTGTTCTAACCATTCTATAATTCTACAGTAATATCATACATATCTGATCACTTATGTCTATAAAATATTCGTTTCTTGGCCAATCCCCCAGAGTGGGTGTGAACCATACACATAGGCTCTCATCATCATCATCATCATCATCATCATCATCATCATCATCAACTGTGAATCAGAAATCGAAAGCTTCCTGTAAGATGGAACATTGTCCTGAAGCGCCCGATTCGCCGTGGCGAGCGGTTTAGAAATGTCGCTCCATCAGGCGCGTCATCACGGAAGCAGAGTAGGGCAGCAAAGGCTGAGCGGCACCAATCGTCGCAGCCGGTAGGGTGAAGGATGTCCTGCAGTGTCACACAGGGCAATCCGACGAGACGTGTACGTGCATCAACGAGCGCAGTGCATCACACAAGAGTTGACACACTGTTTCCACCGCGCCGCAATCGACGCAGTTCTGCGCAGACGCGCTGCGGAGACGACGTTTACGTTACGCGGGCCCCACGGAACCGGTCCTCAGGGCGAGGAGGAGCGCGCACTCGCGGCGGGTGAATCCACTAGGGCAGGGGTCTCAAAGCTCACCTCATCCAGCGGGCCGCAGTCACGCAATTTAGTCCCGCAAGGGCCGGGGCGGGGGGGGGGGGGGGTTGCCATCAAATGCTGCCAGTTGAAAAAAAAAACTTTCCCATATCTCATATACAGGTCATTTCTGAAGGAGAGTTGGTGCCAGGATTCCAACATTTTAACGCGCTAGCGTTAAAGAGCTCGTTTCGCAGAAATTCCGGCGTCGGTGTCGGCGTCGGTGGCGGCGTCGTTGGTTGTGAGCGAAAAATCATAATCTTGTCCGTGACCGAAAAATCGAGAAAGATACAAATAAAATAAATTATAAAATTTTCCGGGTCCGAGTGAGGATCGAACCCAGGCCGTCTGCGTGGCAAGCAGGTGTTCTACCACGCAGCCAGGCCTCTGCTTGGAATTACATTAAAAATAACTTCCTCTGCTTGGAAATGCCGTGAAAATAACTTTCATGCTTTGCAAACACGCGCGTCCTGTACACAGGCGTCGCAATACAACATGTAATATCGCAGTAATATTGCGTGGTACACGCGTGCATAGCCATCGGGTGTCAGAAGATGTTTTGTTTTGTTTTGTTTTGTCGCCTATCAGAAGATGTGAATATCATAACGACATTGTGGTTTAAAGCCGTGTACCCATTACAAAAGGCACACACGTTACTGCGCGTATTCCCTTAAGACCACGTAGTGGGTGCATAGCAACTTCGAAAACATTTCCCGCATTTACCGCGCATGATTGCGCCGACGACATTACAGTCTGGTGTACGGGGGGACAACGACGGCCGTATCGAAGAAAGACTGCAAGACGCAGTAAACACGGTACAAGAGTTTCTACGGCAGGCCGGTCTCTCCCTATCAGCAGACAAATCGGAGCTACTACTTTACCGCCCCAAATACAAGGCACGTAAAGACGTTTACTCAGAAATCAACCTCCTTACAGCAGACGGCTCACCCATCCCCACGGTAGAGGGCAAGTACGCATTTTGGGCATGATTATAGAAGCCAACGGCAGTAATGCCGCCAGCGTAACACGCATCTCGAAAAAGGCCGAAGCAATGGCAAAACTGATCAATAGAGTGGCCAACAAACGCGCGGGACTGTCTGAGGAGAATCTCCGAAGACTCTTCCACGCGTTTCTCATGAGTTACATCAACTACGTAGCCCCCGCCCACCTGTGGCAGAAAGGGGACGAGAACCGTCTCGACGTAATCATTCGCCGCACAGCTATTTACACAGACTCGCGAGCAACCGCCCGAGCCTTCATGACGGGTTCGGTATGCCGGGAAGCCGCTCGAGTTCTCTCTGCTGCCAATTTGACAGACAAAAAACACATCATCTGGTTCCCGGCACACGTTGGCCGACACGTACACGGAACCATCCTTAATGCCAACGAGTTGGCACACTCCCGGGCGCGAGGTCTTACATTCCACGTCAGGGAGAGCCACTCGGAGGCTGAGGACGCAACCTGGTACTACCGAGATCCCCTTCCTAACCTTCCATGAAATTTGCAAGCACTATCAGTTGGAACGGCGGTTGTTCCCCCTCCCGCATCCAAATCTAAACAGAGCTCAAGTCTATCACTTTACGTCAGCTACAGACGGAGGCATACGCTTCTCCTCTTAAATGTTCTAAATACATGGATGGTATAGAGCCGGGCTGCCCTCGCTGTGGCAACCCGCGTTGCACTTTACAACACATGCTGTGGCAATGTCCTGCACTGCGCGAGAGCTCTGGGTCTCCCTCTACGGAGGAGGACTGGCGATATCTTCTCGCTAGCAACGAGAAAGAAGACCAGCTAAGGGCTATCCAGAGAGCCCATGACATGGCCGAGGAGATGCATCTCCCCTGTCCCGTCGTGGGTGCGGCCCGCCGATGTCGCCCCCTAAGGGGGGGAGTGAGCGTCGTCTCCGGATGTAAATAAAGTTCTTTGCCTGCCTGCCTGCTCGTGATTTAAAGCATGCTACGCATTACATAGTGTGCACTAAGGGATTGAAGTACGGACTAGGGACAGGATATCGCTATCGCGTTCAACTCTTAAAGGCGAAGCTTAAGGGTCCTCCAATTTTTTGTTAGCGGCCAGGTGGAATAAGCCAACAACACAGCTCTTCTTTCCTCGCGAATACAACGCCTATGTGTAAGACAATGTCACTGAAGGCAGGGCGTCATGCCGGGTACACCAAGCATTTTTTGATACCTATCTCCAAAATGACTCAAATCTGGACACCGATTGCGAAATATAACTTTTGTTTCACGGTTATCATTGAAAAACAAGTTGAACACATGGGATGCCTCACGGAGACAATGCCTTAAACCAGTCACGCCTGTGTAGCTCACGAACATACTTAATAAGAAAATAAAAAAAAATGTGTGGCGAAGAGAGTCATGTGCGGGCTGTGGGCCGCAACCGAGAGCCTCGCGGGCCGCATGCGGCCCGCGGGCCGCGTGTTTGAGACCTCTGCACTAGGGGGGAGTAAGCGGGGAGGGGAGGAGGGGGGGCGTCCAGCGGCGACCTGCGTAGCATCTAGAGCTTGAAAGTAGCGACACCCCTCCGCGCGCGCGTTTTCCTTAATTCTCTTGGGAATTTGTCTCCGCCCCTGGCCGGTTCGTACGCACGGCACGCTGAACCCTCCGCTGGCTCGCGGCAGCCGCATTAGCACAAATGCGCGCGCTTGTTTAATCGGCCCATTGAAGCATCATATAAGAATCAACACCTTAAGAAACAGTCGAGACGAAAGTAGGTTTCCGATAGAACAGAGTGAACGATGTGGCGCTTTTTTTTCCCCTAAAAGAGCCAAGTCCACTTTAACTGAAACTGAGAAAAACGCAGTTTTTTGCTAATGGAAATATTGTCGGCCCTGCTCCAACAATTTTTTGCCAGTTTATTCGTGCCACCAAACTGCCTCAAATGTATATTACGGCTAAAATCTTTTTAACCAACAATCGTCGGCATTCAGGAGTAAAATTTGGATTCGGATTATTTCATTTGGGCATGACTTAGCTCGTAAAATAAGTCTGAATAACAAGTCTAAGTCACAGCGAATGAACGATATAGCAATATTTTGTGATAAAATTAACACAATGTTTCTGCTTCCGTCAGTGCCATCATTTGTTGCATGAGCGTAATGGCGCTAACTAGCCCTGTAGAGCGAGTGGTCCTTCCAGGCAAAAGGCGCACCATTCTGGATTGTACGGAGTGTTTTCGCGTTCTGGGCATGTGTTGAAAGCTTTTTAAAAAATGCTTCAGGTCTTCTTCGTCTTAGCTCGTTTTAATGACGCACTGTTTCGGATTTTCTTCTTGAAGCAATAGACCGGTGCCCAATATCTTCAATTCAGTTGTCTTCTATTTCAAGTATGCCATCTTGGAGCGAAAGAAGGGCGTGATACTGTAGCGCTCAACTCGAAAAGACACACTGAGAGGCAGAAAGTAGGAAAATCGGCTTACACTACACTCTAAGAAAAAGTCGAGTATTTTGGGAGTGTTTCTGTTACACCACAATAATCGTCGTCCGGCTTGCTCACGCTTCCTCTCTTGAAAACCCGGCTCTCGGCACATTCCTATCAGGAATGCTGTGTCACGCCGATAACGCGCGCGGCGTTCGTGACCGGGAAGTGCAGGGACGGTGGTGATAACGCCAGGAAACCCCCCCTCCCAAAAAAAAAGTAATTAAGGGAACCAAAGCATGATATGGAAGGAACTATGACTGACCGCAAATGAAACAGATTAGAGGCGGCCACGTTGGTTGTTTTGGTCGTGCTTGTTGATGCACTGCTGCTTTAATTTAGGAGTGCAGTAAACTGGGCAAGTTGGTATTCATTCATTATATTACAGTGCGAAAAGAACGAGAAAACTTACTAAGGCACACATACGACAGGATACAGTGCTGACTATCTACTGAATTTTTTTTATTCAGGAAACGGGTTTATAAAGACGGGCCCAACCTGCGCGCCTGCGCACACGTAACCGTGACACACATGATGCAAAAAGATTTGGTAAACTTTAAAGATTAGAACTGGTTCCCACATGTAAGTCCCTTTACAGTTCTTCGGAAGTATTTCATAGCACAATATAATAAGGGGAAAAAAATGCAAACGCAGAATATTTCGGCTAAATGGCTGGCCTCATATATGGACAAAATAATTGCAGTATTGCTATGGAGCTTCGAACACCTTCGACAAACGCCTTTGCTTAATATGTGAAGCAAGTTTGGTGCTGAAACAACAAACGGTACTCTCAGAATAGTTTTCTGACAGACAACATTCCGACCACATTCTGCGAAATCCGGCAAGGCTCCCACGTGACCGAAAAATTTTTCCTCTCCGAAATATTCTAGTAATTCGCTGTTTTCAAATGCATAAATCCGCACGATAGTTTTAGTGCATTTTGGATAGTTGCCAAAATGGCTGGGACGTTTGGCTTTGAATGACCGATATCTGTCTTGATTGTTGATGCATGCCGCACCTTTCCGTATCAGCGCGCCTCCAGTCTTGGACTATCATCTCAAGGTTCATATTCCAAAAAGCAACGCAGTTACTCATTATTTGTCCTTCTTTGGCTAAGACTACTAGAGATTATAACCAGCTTCGCGGGTCTATAACGAGCATCCGTGACCTTAAAAATGCCTTCTTAACTAATAATTAGATGGGACCTTAGCCATTGTGTAATTTTATCTCTTTGTTGTACTTCTGCGAGTGGACTAATAGATATATTGCATATATTATGGTACTTAAATGCTTATATATTGCTGCTGTAATGTCGAGGCCGTGTTATTTACTCAATGAATATTTTTTTCCTATCATTAGGCTGATATATTTGTGTACGATAGCCATAGGCGTGCGCACGAGGGGGGGGCAGAGGGGGGCGCCCCCCCCCTAGTCATCTAAGAAGGGGGGGCGCAAAGTCTGCCCCATATATTGACTTATAATAGGGAAGGGGGGCGCTGCGACGAGCCTTCGCCTACCTTCGCCCCCCTCTGAAGGGGAACCCTGCGCACGCCTATGACGATAGCCCTTCCCCTCTGTAATATACTGTGTACCGTGAGGGTAAAATTAAGTAAATACACAGAGACGCACACACACACACACGTATATATATATATATATATATATATATATATATATATATATATATATATATATATATATATATATATATATTGGCTTGAGTGGACGAACGTACAAAAACTTTTATTAGTTCCAACGTTTCGGCCGGGGTCCGGCCTTCGTCAGGGAATACAATGCATACGTTGAATGTGTTGCTTATATACACAGGGGGGCCCCCCAAACACGTGTCTAACTAGTATCTAATATCGCACATATATCAGACAAATCAGCATAGGTAAAAGTGGGATGTGATGTAAACATGACTACATGTAAAAAATGATGTCGGCGCAGTAATAAAGGGAATTTTCACACAGTCAGGGAAAGGGAAAAAAAACGTGATAACATGGGTGATTAAGTACAGGGATGACATTTAAGAACAATGCGTGAAAAGAACTCGATGAAAAACAAGAAACTTGTGTGAACAGCAAATAACAATGCGCTAAAAGAACTAACAAGAAACAGGTGTAAAGCAACAAAAACAGCAATCTAAAGAAAACATATGTGAAACGTTTGGCAGAAGTGATGATGAGATTTGGAATTAAAGCAACACCTAAGTGAAACTGTGATACATATGGCACTCATGAAAATGGAATATAACAAAAAAATATATATAACAAAAACGTGGGTAACAGCGTGAGAACTGGTGAAAGTAGCAGACTTATGGAATTTAGCATTGTCCGTGACATGGTGATCCCGTTGCTTACGTGCGCAGGAACGTCAGCTTTCCTGCGCTTTCTTAATGCCGGATGATAATGCTTTAAATTTGTAAATGAGGAATGATTCGCGCACTTCCCATTCGTGGTGAGATTTAAAACCAGATTCCAATATGGTTGCCGTCAGGTGATCGACTGAGTGCCCTGTTGTATTCAGGTGCTTAGATAAGGGCAGGTTAGGGAAAGTTGTGACATGCGCCTTGTGATTATTGAACCGCAATCTGAATGGTGTCGATGTCTGGCCTATGTACTGAAGCTTGCAGGTTGAGCACTCAATTAGGTACACACAGTTACTTGTATCGCAGTCGTAATTACCTTTAATTTTAATCGAAAAAATTTGACGCCGAACTCTGGGCTAAAATGGAGGTGGTCATGTGTGCGCACAGCTTGCAACGTGGTTTGCCACAAGGGCGGCAACCTGAATGGACAGAAGGAATTAACACAGATGAAGTCAGCATATTGTGCAAGTTTCTGGATCGACGGTACACTACTCGTGGCGATTCAGAAAATATGTTTTTGAGACGGTCGCTCTGCATGAGAATGTTATGGTGCTTTCGTAGGATGTGGTTGACATTTGGTACTGATGCAGAATGCATTAATATTAGATTTGTACATGGTCTCTGTGGAGCACGATTGTTTTTTTTCTTCTCTTTTTTTTACTTGAACCTTGGGGTTGTTCTTGTTGCGCTTTTTCACGTTTTCATGTTTTACTGATCTGAATGTTAACGTTTTATCCAATATGGTTTGATTTTGCCAATAATCATGTTCACTTACTGTGTTAGTTATTACCCTCAATGCTTGTATAATTCACCGAGGGTCCCACTACAGTTCTTTTACTTTGGGACCCTCGCCTGTATATTTGTTGATCTTGTAATGCATTTTTTTGAAATCAATAAACTGAAACTGAAACTGAAAGAGAGTTAAATATGGGAACAAGAAAATACTCTCCCAAAGAGAGTGCCCGGCACTCTCAGTTTTTCGAGTGATTTCTACAATAACTGGGGTTTTATGTCCCATAACCACGATGTGATTATGAAGGGACGTCGTAGTGGACGGCTCCGGAAATTTTGACCATCTGGTGTTCTTTAACGTGCGCTGACATTGCACAGCACACGCGTCTTTGGCATTTCGCCTCGAGAGAGCGATCTCCTCTCTAGAGGTCAGGTACAAATGGGAATCGTAGAATTTGCTTGCGCAGGGGCGGTCTCAACATTGCTTTTACATTTCTTCAACTGCTTTTTCCTTAAAATATAAAAGTGCAGTTCACTAAGCACGTAATAGAAAACATTTCGCGGGTAGTTATGACATAATACGACATGCACAAAGCGTTCATAAGAGCTGCTGTTCAAACGTTCTTTCTTGGTATATTGTCTCTTCCCTGCGATGAATGGAACAATGCCTCCGGAGCACAAGCTTGCATTGTAGGAACAACAACAACAGCAACAACAACAAGGGTGTAGGGCTTAATCTGGCGAATAGGTAGCGCCATGCAGCACAGCCGTGGAAGTGTGTGCCGGAAATTAGCGAAATTAGTGCACGATTCGGGAAGATCGAGTGCTGCGGTCTCGTCCAAGTTTGGTCGCACTCAAACTCCTTAGGGTTTCCACGCAGAAAGCTGCACTGTCAACACTGATTCGCTGTTCACTGAGCTCAGAAAACGCCCACACTCGATGCTGTTTAGCCGAAGCGGAGAATAATCTCTTTCCTGCATCATCCTGTGGTCTTGATGGCCCATCCGAAAAACGGCTGCATTCACTTGAACGCACTACTGGTCATTATTAGTGCATGCTTTGCAATGAAATAGACATGCAACATCCCATAAAATTACTGTTTCATTCCTAGGGAATTCAGCGAGAAATTTCAAATTGATCCCTTTTCCACCCGTTCGGAGAGGCATATTTCAACCAAGATAAAACATTGGTTGACCGTAAAGGGCGCGGATCAAATTCCGCTTTGTCATATAGTAGCCCGACTCATAATACTAGTGTAGAAGTCAATGAGGGGGTTTCTTAAAGTGGAAAGCGGTTCTCTATGAACATTTAGAACCGGCTTCATACATTTTAGAACCCGTAAAGACAATCCGAAATGGAAAAAAATGAGCGGGCGCTTGGACTGTGGTTTGGGGAACCGGACTGGCCTTGTCCCGCAATTACGCTGCTCCCGCTTCACTACTCTTCCTCTTCCTCTGCGCTCCGCACACTCACGCATTAACGTTACAATATGAAGAATTACAGCCTGTGCCTGACCGCCTCCACGGCCTTGGCACGACGAGTATGCGGGCTGACCACGCGCGCGCCCAACACAAACGCTTCCCTTACCCGCAGTACACTTCTCTTGCAGAGCTTCGTTCCATTGCACAACTGCACTCGCTCTCGGTTCGCGCACGCTCTCGGCGCACGTGACCGGCAGTGACTTCAAGGCCGACTGGGGCCCCTTCGCTCCTTGCTGAAAACATCACCGAGATGCGTTCGGCGTTCGCGCTGCGCATCGTAAAAGCATTATGCGGAACATATTGTTTGCACGCCAAGGCTGGTTGTCTTCTTTATCTTGTGCACTCGCGGCAGCTCACTCAGCGCTTCTGCATAGCGTCGTGCTGGCAAGGTCAGTGTCATGCAATGGCTCGAAGCTCGCCCTCTCTCTCTCTTCCCTCGCCCATTTGATTTGCCCCACCATATACGATATGTGGCTTGCACTATAGCGGTGCTCTCTTAGCGCTTTTGGTGTATATGGACTTCGTCTTTGCGACCTTTTAGCAATTAATAAATTATCAATCTATTAATCAGTTATTACAGCTGACAATTTACGATGAAATTGGAACCGATGTAGTTATATTGCTGAAGACATGCAATTATTATCAAACGTAGGCTTGTTTACATTCCACGGAAAACCGAAGGCTGGAGATTTGTGAAACTATGTGTGTGCCGATGGACGCATCTCTGAAAGAATATTTATTCAAGACATTGGTAAAAAAAAAAAAAGATTACTTCACACGCATCTGTGCAATCTACTAGATTACAATGCAGAGATTCACTAGACAAGAATATCGGATGCACTGGGCTAGTGCATTCTTTGTATTTGTTTTTTTTTACTCCTACAATAGCGTTATTACTTGAATAAATTTATAACCTCGGTTCGTCTGTGCATGACAGTTCGAATGATATAACTGTTCAACAGCGACTTTCGAAACATGGTATGATGATGATGATGAAATAAACGTTTAATATGTCCCGAAACAGTGTTCCCGAGCTGGTAAGCTCGGGGTCACCCTAGGTGGAAGGGTCCCTCATTCCAGGAAATCCTCTGGCCGTAATGGCCTCCCGGGCCCTGGCGACGAGTCCTCGCTGGTCGTATAGGTCCCGTGCGGCGATCTTGGCCTCCCACGCAGTGATGCCAATTTAGCGGATTTTCCGCTATGTCTGGCGGATTTTATTTTATTCTGACGGGAAGAAAATTTGTCTAGCGGCTAGCGGATTTTTTGACGGGCCATTTTCATACATAGCGGATTTCTGGCGGATGCCTCACGCAGTGCCGTGATTCAAAATCTTCGGAAGCATTGCCGAGAAACTTAGAATGCCTAATCAGCAAAACGTACTACTGGTTGGCATGATCCCCTGCCCGGTAAATTTCGTGCAAGAAGTTCTACGGTCTAATGAATGACGGCGATGAACCACTGAAAAGTTTGCAAGACTGTAAGACTATCCCTCGTCGAAATAGCTGTTTCAAGGATCGTAGACGAGTGGGCCGAATTGAAGATGCACTTGGAGATGGCGAGGCGCACTGAAAAGTGCTACGCGGCAGAAGTACTGTGTGGTATGTACGAGAATCAGATCAATCTGGGGTACTTGCTTTTTTGAGACCGATTCTGACAGATGTTCAGAGGATAATAAGACATTCGAGGCGATTGATGTGGATCAAACAAAGCTGCCGAAAGATCTCATGACTTTGCTTTCAAGCTTGCTTCATAAAATCGTGATTCCGATAAAGTAGATGGACTTTCTGATGTCCAGACGTGAGGACCACTTTAACCCTAAGCCATATCTGGGCTACCTGTTTGAGACGTACGTTGACAGCATGAAGGATGGGAACACCAACGTCGTCTATCTCGCAGATGAAGCTGTGATGCGAGAAAGATGCATAAGGTTTATTACCACGCTAGTAGATCAAATCAGGCAGCGACTTCCCGTCATCACAGTTCTCCAGAAGCCATTACTTTTATCGGTCGAAATCACTTTTTGCGTCATGGAAGAGGCATTGATTCATCTGCTAGAAGCAATGCCACTGCCCCCGGAATCAATCACAACATTGAAAACCAGTGGAGCGAAATCGCCCTGCTGTGCTGTGAAAGATAGGAATTATGCATCACCAACTAGCCCAACGCTCAACCTTAGTGAACATTTATAACTTTTAGCCTCATCTATGATGATGTTGACGACAACCGTAGCACTGAAGCCTCTAGTATTCTAGTTACACTCTTTGGAAGACTATTCTATATGTTAGATGGACTATCATTGTTTTGGGGAGCCTTTAAGGATGATAAATGCTTTTATCAGATGAAATTTCACTGTTTTTAAATAAGAAAGGCTTGGCGGGAAATTTAGCGGATATGCTTTAGAATCTAGCGGAATCTGGCGGATTTCTTATTGCTTTCTAGCGGATCGCTCACGCCCATCAATGGCAACACTGCTCCCACGTCTCGGCTAGGAGGTTGATACGTGCGGTCGTCCGCTTCTTGTCAGGATGTGAAATGAAAAATTTGTCGGATATTTGAGGCAACATTGTAATTAAGTATGCAACTTGATGGCTATAATGTTGACAAGGTTCTCAGGTCTTTCTTATACCCGGAAAAAGAAACAGTTCCAGATAATGGAACAGCCGACGTCTCCGCTGCTCAATCGCTTGCGCCATTATTATGCGCTTTTTTGCCAACTGAGCCTCCAAATCGGTTGGTTGGTTGGTTGGTTGTTCCTCAGATACTTGACGGCGCATGGTACACTATGTCGAACTATCGCTTCCCTTCTAACCGCACAGCTGTTTGAAGCTCGGGGTTCGCTACGATGTGTTAACAAAAGCTATGGTCATCATGAACGGCCTCTACCTTGTATGGCATATCGCGTCGCTTAGCAGAGCGTCTGCTAGCCAGTTTCTTGGGAGAGCGTCTCGTCATTTGCGGGTGCGGATGCATGTTACATCGGCTCCGCAAAACCGATGCGGCCGCTTTGGTAGATCAACAGCAAGGCTCACCTATTTTAGTGTTACGCTACCGGAAGGTGAGCGGAGGCCACCCATCAAGTTTGGTTATCCTTGCGCCGAACCAGCCCGACTTATTGAGGAGACCGGCAGGCCGTACAGGCCGCGCTAAGCCAAGCGCGAGGCCTAGCTCGGTGGCACACCGACGATGGATGTTGTACACGTCGTAGGAACTACACTCCGGGAGGAAGACTACGATGCAGCAGACTGGACCTACGATCATTGGCACCTATTACGGCAAGTCCCAGTCAAAAGCGCGCATGAGGGATCTACCCGAAGGGAGCGAAAAACAGAAGGCGCCGCAGGAACGCACCGAAACGCTTGACGCGTCGCCGTGGCGTCTGACGTACCGCCCGAATCCGGCGCAGCAGCGTGCAACGCAGGCAAGTGACGTGCAAAAGTCGGCAAATGGCTCCACTTCCGCAGCATGCTATAAAGGTGATTTTCCGCTCACAGGGAGGCCTCTTCATGCCGAACATACAGCCGCAGCTGCTACTCCGATGCCATTGCGCAACAGCGGAGATACGAGTGGACGCAGACGTGCAAATACGCGTACACCCAACGAACTATACGTGCACAGTAGCCACGACTAACCAGGAAACCGCACTACAGCTGGTTAAAATAAGAAGCATCACCTTAAACGCAAGGTCGTACGTGGTGGCAGCGTACATAGCCTCGGCAGCGGACACTGTGCGAGCCGTGATATGCAACGCTTTTTGGGATGAAACGGAAGAAGAGATTCTACAAGAACTGTAAGCGAGAAATTCCGGACGCCGGCATCCTGCTAGCAAGACGGATGGGCAAGTCCAAGTCTATCCTTATAACGTTTGCCCAGGGACCCATCCCTCGTAGAATCATCTACTATGGGGTAGTGCACCTTTGCACACCACACAGAGCTCGACCAGAGGCCTGCACAAACTGCCGAGCGCCAGGTCACAGATATGATGTCTGCCCGGAAGAGAAAAAACCGAGATTTCCAAGATGTGGTGAAGATCACGGGGCAGATAGAAGTCGTCAGTGCGTGCCCCGATGCATCCTATGCGGTGGAGAGCACCTTACAGGAACAGGCTGGTGTAAAGCAAAACAGCGACAGATTACAGCGAAGCCACCAGCATACAGGGAACCTACCGGAAGACAGCAGCCGCACACACAGAGCTTCCCAAGATGGCATCCATCAACCCCGCGGCAGGCCCCCCGAGGAGATCACATGGGCAGAACGTGTCACCCCCGCAAACCAGACCCCCGGGATGAGGAACTGGCCCGCCTTGGAGAGGAGGTAAGATGCTTGCGACAAGCCACTACCCAACCCTCACACTCAACCCCTGGTAAACCTTCACCCATAGACAGTCATACTTTACCTGCTAAAGAATCTCCAATCCCCCAACCACCTGTAAAAAATAAAAGAAAAGAAGTTCCTCCGCCATCAGACGAAACAACTGAATTGGAGCAATCAGGCAAAAGGGCTGAGCTGGAGGCTCACTTTGAAGCCAAACTTGAGGCAAAATTAACAGCGAAACTTGCAGATTTCCAAAAGCAGGTGCACAATGAATTTCTGCAGTTCCTAAAAAATCGTCTGCAAACAATCGAGGCTCTATTCGTCTACAAACAATCGAGGCTCTCGAGGCTAGGATGGACTAGGCTCATTGATGAACGCTTCAAAATTTTAGACAACAAACTAGATACCTTCTGTGCCCAGCTCAGGGCACAGGTGGGCGTAATGGTGGCGGAGGCTAGCCGCCATTACAGGCGACGCCATCAACCCCACACCACATGTTCCCCTCCTGTTTCCAATACTGCTGGGCAGCAAAATGGCAGGTGATTCTCCTAATTCTAACGCACCTTCACCTTTACAACTTTGGCATTGGAACTGTCAGTGAGAAGCGCTAATTCAGCTGATACTAAAAGAAGAGCACCCACCAGATGTGACTCTCCTACAGGACCCTAAGACTAGCATATCGCTCCCAGGCTACACTGCTTATCACTCGCGCAATGATAGTGCTCCGGTTGTGTCCACATTTACAAAGCGATTCATAAGGCATACGCAACGTAATTTCCCTCATGAAGTCCATAACGTTGTCCTTGATGTAATCCCATTCGACATCTAACAAGATTCAGTACTCGTCGCTAATATCTATAATCCGCCTAGCATGCCCGGAAAGCGTTGCGCCCATATATTAGCACAAATCACCGCAGCTGCAAATAAGGCTCCTCTAATAGTGGCCGGAGACTTTAACTGCGCTCACATCGATTGGGGATACAAGAAAACTACTGGCAGAGGTGAGGTACTGATGACACAAACTCAACAGTCGCAGCTCACGATATACAATGACTTTGATTGCCCAACAAGACAAGGTACCACTATGGGAAGGCGCGTCCACAACCTAGAATGGAATAGAATGACCCACACTTTAGGCAGTGATCACTATATAATTGAACTTAAACTCAGTCGTCCCCAAGCGTCTCGATTGAGAATCAAACATAAACTAATAAACTGGGATAACTTTAGAAAGCAGCGAGAAAGAAATCAGCAAACAGGGCCGCTGGATGCGTGTGCATGGACAGCACATGTTCTTGAAGACCAAGCGGCGTGCACGAGGGAATACAGCCCAGAACACCACGTTCCAGTTATGGACTCAAAATTTGCGCATTTAATAGAAGCACATCAAAGTCTCATGAAACGATACGCTCAACAAAAACGCAACAGGAAGCTCCAAAGTAAGATATCTGAGCTTTCAACGCAGGTTCAAGAATACAGTCAACAACTTTGTCGACAATATTGGCAGCAGATATGCGAGGATCTCAGAGGCAAGCTTACTACCGCTCGCGCATGGCATATTTTAAAACATCTCATTGACTCCATCAAAAGTGAGCACCACAATAGGAATCTCGTTGTTAGGCTAACACACAATCATAAATACGACACAGAATCCCTTCTAGAGAAGCTTAAGAGCCTACATACCTCGCCGGGCATTCCCACTTCTTTGCCGGACTTCGTCGGCCCACCAAACAGTGAGCTGGACTAGGACATCACAATGGAGGAAGTTCGGGCAGCCCTTCATAGACTCCGTAACACCACTCCAGGCGAAGATCGCATAACAAACGCCGCTCTTAGAAACCTAGACGACAACTCCCTGCAAGATCACTGATATTTTCAATACGCACTGGCAAGGCCGCACGCTGCCGGAGGAATGGACACATGGAAGGGTTATCCTGATACCAAAGCCTAACAAACCAGTTACCCCTGAAAATATGCGACCTACTTCGCTTACCTCTAGCCTGGGTAAACTCTTAGAGCAAGTCATGGTACACGCATATACCATGAGCATAGTGTTGTATTATACACCTTACCTCAACCTTAATGTGACCGAAACCCAAACAGTAAACTCTATAATCAGGCAAGCCACCAAGGTAGCGCTCCGCCTACCAAAAAAGCACCAGTAATGAACGCCTGGCAGAGTGAGGAGTGCATAACACCATACAAGAGCTAACCGAGGCACACCTACAGGCACAATATCGCCGAGTGGGCCAGCACACCTACCGGAAGACATATACTTTCAGAACTCCAAATTCCCATCCCCGCCAATCATGATTCCTTGAAGTCCCTACCCAAGGAAATTCGCGAAACATTCTGTATTCGACCGCTCCCCCGTAACATGCACCCCGACCGAAACCGCGAGCGAGGGAAAGCTAGAGCAGCAACCCTCCATAAAGCGTACGGCGGGGAACGAGATGCTGTGTGGGTAGATGCTGCATGCGATCAGCACGGAGCCACAGCGGTGGCCTACGCACCGAACACCCCTCCATTAATAACAGAATTGCTTCCTGGAACGAAACCAGAAGAAGCGGAAGAGATCGCTATTGCGCTAGCGCTCGGCAGTTCCAATGCTACCTACATTCCTAAGTGATTAAAAAAAACTTCCCAATCTCCCGCTAAAGGGAACCATGCGTGGATGCGAAGAAGCGGGGAGATGCGGCCCGGGCGCTCATCGCGGCGCTGCACAGGAGAGAGAATGAAGGCGCGCGCGATCCGTCATTTTCATACCGCGGAACTACCGTGGCGCCCTAAAGCGGAGTATGCAGCTGTTGCACCGCCTGTCGTGCGCGCCACTCCGTAGAGTAGAGGATTCCTAGAGGAGAAGACGGGGGGGGGGGGGGGGGACCGGGAGAGGGAACTCGCATGCGCTGTGGGCCGCGGGCGCCGCTCCGTCGAGGAGAGCATTCCTATAGGAGAGAAAAGGGGGAGCGTAGGAGAGGAGAGAAAGGGGGAGGGGACGCGCATGCGCTGTGGGACGGAGAAAGCCCCCGCAAGCACATGTAAGCAAGATCAAGGAATGGAGTCAACGGGACGCGGGCGCCGCTCCCGTGGAGTAGAGGATTCCTAGAGGAGAGAAAGGTGGGGAGCGTAGGAGAGGAGAGAGAGGGGGTGTGGGACGCGGGAAGGAGGGACCGGACAAAGCCCCCCGCAAGCACATGCAAGCAAGATCAAGGAATGGACGTTAACGGGACGCGGGAGCCACTTCGTGGAGTAGAGGATTCCTAGAGGAGAGAAAGGTGGGGAGCGTCGAGAGGTGGGTGGGACGGACAAAGCCCCCCGCAAGCACATGCAAGCAAGATCAAGGAATGGAGTCAACGGGAACGCGGGCGCCGCTCCGTAAAGTAGAGGATTCCTAGAGGAGAGAAAGGGTGGGAGCGTAGGAGAGGAGGTATGGGACACGGGAAGTAGGGACGGTCGAAGCCCCCCGCAAGCACATGCAAGCAAGATCAAGGAATGGAGTCAACGTGGGCGACAGACGCCACCGGTACAGCGCGTTATTCTTTGCTTGCACCCACCAACCTGCCTAGCCATTGCTTAAGCAGCCACTCTGTGCTCTCTGCCATGACTCTCATGACTGTAATGGTGGTTGACGGCCTTATTGTACTACAGTGTTCTCGTTCGCATAGTGGCTGCTTCCCTACTTATGAAAGTGGCCGGACGTGGGACACGGGACGGGGGACGCGGGACGGGGGACGCGGGAAGGACGGACACAGCCCCGAGCATAAGGATGCTTCGCATCTAAAACTGCAGTGCTAAATTACGCTAGGGGCCGAGTTCAACCCTACCACACTCCACATGCTGACCCACCTCCCCACTCTTCCCTTACTACCAGGCAACAGCACATATGGCGCCGTATGCAAACACGCACCTTATCCACCCCCCTCCCTCCTCTCCCACTACCAACCCATCCGGCCTTCCTGCCCTCTCTGCAATGCACCGAGGGTCAAATCTAACCCGCCTTTTCCTGGCCTTTCCGTCTTCTCCTCCTCCCGACGGGCCGGTGCCACTGAAAACCTGGGAGGACTGGGAGACCTCGCTACGCTCCACGGATCCGGCAAGGCAGAAGATCGCCGCCAGCCGGGCTGCCGACGTCATGGACTTACTAGGCATGAACGTTTGAGTGTAGTGGGGTCGCGCGGGGACCCAGGGGGGCCTGGGAGGTCCCGAATTTCCTCGAAATAAAGTTTTGTTCTTTCGTTCGTTCGTTCATTTGATCATTCGTTCGTTCGTTCGTTCGCTTAGCACCTGGCACAGCTGAGCCTAGCGCGTGCAACACAATACTCAGCTGACGCGCGCCCTCTTCGTTCCTGTTTTTCATATTCTGCTTCGCTCCCCGAACACGCCCGCCCGGCGCGCGCACTCCCGCTGCACCGATTTGTGCGGCGTGGGATGCAATAACTCGGATGGGTGAGGGAACGAGTACAGAGAGAGAGAAAGAATAACAGAGAGAAAGACACAAAGATAAAGGGAAAAAATAGAAAGAGCCCTAGTGAAAAAAATTCGTATGTACGGAAGATACGGATCCGTACATACGGAATTATGGTATTACGGATCCGCATGGTACGGATCCGCATAATCCATATCCAGCATAATCCATATATATGGATTATACGGATCCGTATCCTCCGTATATACAGGCTTCCATTTATACGGAAATATGGTATTATGGATGGCTATAATACCACAGTGATTTTGGTTTAGCGAGTCCCATAGAGTGCAGACAAGGTCTTCCATTAAGTCAGAACTTGTTGGAGGACAGCTTAATCGAGAGATCAAAGTAAACTGAGTAATATTTATTCTGCACATGTACGCGCAGAATAAGCCTAAACGATGTGCACTGTCAGATGACAACACCCTCGCATGCACCACGCAAAATAACTACAAAGAATACGCACTGTCAGACAAGACGACACCCTGGCACACACCACCACACACACAATTGTTCACGTCTGCCACCGTTATGCTCCATGTGTCGAGAATGTAGAAACAGTGGCAGTTCTCACACGCAGAGTAAGCATAAACAATGCGCACTGTCAGGCGACACGAGACCCGGGCACACACCAATCAGAATAAGCATAATCAATGCACACTGTCAGATGACACGACACCCTGGCACACGCCACAACACATGCACTTGTTCACACCTGCTGCCATTGACCATGCCAGATATGACGAGACTGTAGAAACAGCAGCAGATCTCACGCGGCACTGCAAATCACGCGGCACTGCACGGGTATATCAGTAAAGAATCGCAGCAGCAAGGAAACGTCGCAAGCGCAATTGCTCAGATGCGGCAGCGTGCGATACACTGGCAGGAGTGCCTCAAGCCACGAAAGACAAGCCCAACGTAGGTGGCGGCGCGCCGCGGTGGAATGTAACGTAATACCATATAGTGGGTGAGAGGGAAAGACGACGGTCGCCGAGGGAGCGTTTGACGGGCACAGAAAGTATAGAGGAGGGGAGGGAGGCCCCTCCCTCTTAGGTGACAAGAGGGAAAAGCCCCCCCCCCCCCCCTCCGTGCACTCGCCTGTGGTCATGGGTTCAGGTAGAACACCATGCTTTCCGTATACTACTTATTGCCACGTGGATCTTTCCGCATAGCGCATACGGATTCCGTTTGTTCTTTCCGTATCCCATGCGGTTTCCGCATGTTCCGTATCATACTTTCCGTATTTTCCGCATCGTCGTATGAGTCTATCCGTATAACAGATACGGCATCCGCATGTTCCTTAAGGCTACATTCCGTACGCCCATACGGAATTCCTTATGTACCATATGATACTTCCTGTATGTTCCTTACAATTTCCGTAAACATCCGTATACGTCCGTACAAAATCCATATATTTTATACGGAAAATATGCGGAACCCGTATGTTTTCCGTATGACGGCATGCGGATTTTTTCAGTAGGGAGATAAGAAGAAAGAGAAGAATTAGCAAGAAAGATAGAAAGAAAGCGAACGAAATAGAAAGAGGGAAATAAATAGAAAGAGACATACAAAAGAGAAAAACAAAGAGCAAGACAAAAAGAGAAAGAAGGAGAGAAAAACAAAGAAGGTCGAAGAAACAGCAAGGAAAGAGAAAAGAAATAGAGCGATAGAAACAGGAAGCGAGAAATAGACAGAAAAAGAGACAGGAAGAAAAGTAAGAGAGAAAAAAAGAAAGAGAGCTAGAAAGGGAGAGAAAGAAGTACATTAGCAGAGAAACAAAGAAATAGAGAGTAAACAGAGACAAAAACAGACTGGAAAAGCAGAGAGGACGAAAAAGAAAGAGAGAATAAAGAGAATCAAGGAAGGCGGCCTTTCTTCGCTGTTTTCCGCCTTTCTCTGCTTGAGGCCTGGCACCATTGGTGCGAAGATGCCTTAAGTCTTCCGTTTTTTCTCACCCTCTTTATTCCTGTTTGGTGTGGTTAAGTCCTGGTACGAGTTCGTCTCCCGGTTTGCATAAAGAATTCCTACCTCCTTTTCAGCCACCCCAAAAACACACACGAATTTTGATGAGACGCTCAGAATGACAAGGTTAGAGCGATTGTAAGAATTCGTGTTACAGAATGGCAGGCGTGCAGGGTATGGGCAACCTGATAGAATTTCATTGCGCTTGTGTTTGTATACCTCACGCCATAGGCGGAGAGTTTTCATTTTGCCGGAGGGGGCGGGGCCCGGCTTACTCTTCTTCTACATTGGGCTCCCTGTCACTTCATATATATATATATATATATATATATATATATATATATATATATATAGCGAGAGAGAAAGAGAGAGCATGTCCGCCTCCTAAATTAAAGATTATAATTAAAGACTTTAATACCACCTTATTCTCTTTGGTGCCTACACCACGCTATCAGTATGAATATCTCTTGTGATGACTCCCGATTTATTTTTCAACTTACACAAAGACATCGATCCTCCTCGCAACGCTTGGCTCAAAGCGAAAAATGCCGTATAGGCTGCTACTCGGTGACTGCATCACATAAAATCGTTTTCCACAATGAGTGGGACCCGCCTATTTTTTCTTTATTGACATGCATTACTTTGTTAAAACATGCACCAGACATAAGACAGTGGCCTAATGCTGATACAGGAAGCTTTAATCTTCAATTCGTGATGGCCAAAGATAATTTTCAGGTGGTAGAAAGTACAATTTTCTACCACTATAGAACACTAAGAGGTCGCCTCAGTTGCTTGTTAACACAACGTATTCTGCACATACAAATCTCTTTGCGGGGAATTATTAACTGAGTGTTTCACTTGTCACTAGGTCCATGATCGGAATTTTAAAAACCGGAAATGAAAAAGCGGGTATAAACAGCCCCCCTGTGAAATAAATAAGCTGCCAGACAGGAGGCCAAACGCTCGTTGTCAATGGACGGGGACCTAAGCCAAGCTCTTAAAAAAATATCCCGGGCAGGCGCCGGGGGTTGCTCTGCCCCCCCCATGAAGCCGCCCGGGGGGGGGGGGGGGCGAGCCCCCGAGCTCCCCCGTACTCTCCGCCTATGCCTCACGCCCTTTCGTCATCCTACATTTGCGCGAGAAGACTGCAGTTACGAAGGCGTTTAACGGGGACGCAAGTAGAGCATATGTGATGAGGTATACGGCAGAGAAGTGTTGTCCGTTTTTCTCTGCTTGTGTTTATCATTGCGCGCGGGTCTTTCAGTGTACTATAACTACTGCGCTCTTATTTCCCTCTTTCTCCCCCCCCCCCCCCTTAATGTAGGACAGCAATTCGAATGTTTAAATCCTGGTTAGCCTTGCTGCATGTTTCTCATTTCTATCTCTCTCAATGTGGCAATGTGGTCGCGCGAACGCAATATTACGCACACGAAGTCCCCAAAGAAATGAGATGTCGTACAGCACTACGAGAATTTGGGCCGCATAAGTAGCAATATTAATGTAATGAAAAAAAAATGCCATCGAGCATGTTTTCATTCGTAATTTTTTCTCCTATACAGCAGCAGCATCAGCTGTGGCAGCACCTGCAAGCGTCGTCTTTCGCGGCGTATTTCTCCTCTTGTCCGGACATGCGTTGATTATATCGTCCCGTCTTTTTGGCATCAACTTGATGGGGAGAGGTACACACCCTGGAGTACAAAATTTACCGTTCTACCTTTAACAGTCAAGCACACGTACTGTTGTCGTCGTGACGTGGCACTGGATGGACGACGTAAGAAGCTCTTGGCGAATAGATAAGCAACGACCTTTCTCACTTTCGATGTCACTTCATGAGAAAAAAATCACAGCATATCCACGAAGTGAATGATGGTGATTGGGCGAAGCTCGGAGGGACCATTCGGGTAACCGTGAATCCCCCCGTACATTGCCCACTCGATCATGCAAAGACGTGACAACACGTGTCACGTCGTTGCATGATCCTGGGTGTTCGATCGTGAGCTGGGCACGAGCGTCGCCGACTTGTGTTCCGGGCGCTCCCAGCCTCAGCGACAACGCCAGTTCGCGTTCCACGACAGAAGAAGACGATGCCACCTACTCAGACGCCGAAGTCCACACCAGTGCTCGACGCAACGCCTCGCCTCCGCATGCATCGCCACAGAACGCTGCTGTGAGTTGTGAAAGCCACGCGTCCTTGGCTATGGGTTGTGCCGCCGTGAGTACCGGAGCCGCCGCATTTCCCGCGACGCGGTGCTCGACTCCGAGTACCACGTCGGCCCGACGATCCCAATTATAACAGCGCCATATATCCTCTTTAATCGTCAACTATACGAAAACCCCTAACGCCATCTAGTGATATTATTTCCAAGGATGGATGGATGGATGCTATGAGCGTCCCCTTTATAACGGGGCGGTGACATGTCTGCCACCAGGCTCGGAAAAAAAAAACTTTCTTTTTATGTTGGCCTAATGCCTTATCTACATTGATCAACTCTATGCTATTACAGCAAAGAAAAATATAAGTTCACGGTCCATCTCTCTGCTTCTTAAGGCAGAATGACCTTATTTTTCCCCATTCTTCATTCTTGTCCTTTATCTCTACTTTTCTGCCACCAATACTCTAACCGTCTCTTACTTATTTCTATCGCGGACGTGTTCAGCTTTCCAGTGATGTCCCTAAAACCCAAGGCTTCATGTAGACTCGTGCCCACACGTATATCTGGGTGGATATCGACACATTCAATCAGTACATGTTCCATCGTTTCCTTAGTTCCCCCACAGCATGTACATTGTTCTTCTTCGTTACAGAATCTCGCTTTATAGCTACGCGTTCTAAGGCAACCCGACCTTGCCTCAAACAGTAAAGCGCTTCCCCTTGAATTATCATAAAACCTCTCCCTCCTTATTTCGTTTTTTCCCTTTCGGTAGTCACTGAGAGCCGGCTTCTTTTCCATCGCTGTCATCCAATAAGTCCTCTACGCCTCTCTGACTTTTCGCTTAATGCTCCTTGTTGCCATGTCGCCCACACTGCTAGCCGTATATTTACTGGTGAGCCTCCTAGTTCTTTTTCTCCACTGCGTGTCGACGCTTTTTCTATACAAATACCTGAAAACCTTCCCTGCCCATCTACTCTCCTTCATTTTCCTCAGCCTCTCTTCAAATCTAATTTTGCTCTGAGCTTCCCTCACTTCAAAACCTGTCCATCCCATATCACCCTTTACAGCCTCATTTGTCGTCTTCCCGTGAGCGTCCAACGCGAGGCGTCCCACAGTCCTTTGATTTACATCCATTCCTGATTGCACCTCTGACTTCATGCACACCACTGAGTTCCCAAATGTAAGCCCCGGAACCATCACACCCTTCCACAGCCCTCGAAGCACCTCGTACCTATTGTATCCCCATAACGCTCTGTGCTTCATGATTGCAGCATTCCTCTTTCCCTTTGTTACCGATGCTTTCTCTTGTACCTCCATATATCTATCCCCCCTCATTTACCCACACAAGGACATATACACGCAACGCCATCTAGTGAGCAATTCTTAAAACTAGAGCTGGCTACATAAATACTACTACTACTACTACTACTACTACTACTACTACTACAGAGGAGGGAAGGAACCACACCCTAAGGAGCTTCGCCCCTAAAATTACTGGTGATCGCATAGTCTGATTGGGCGTCATAAGCATACGACGGTCCGGCCCCCTAAATCGCTCCGCACTTTAAAGCTGTACTGCACAGACATTCGTGCTCGTCGTAATTATGTAACCTAAAATCGGGAAGCGCCGATGGTATGTAGACGGACCCCGGCCTATCGTATTCCTGACATGCCGTGTCAACGGCGTTCTACAAAGCTGCGTGCACCGGCTCCCGTTCGCCACTAAGGAGACGCTCGAGTTACCTCGCCCGAACGTTGGCTGATGTATAGGTACACAACAGGGTGAGCTGTACGAGCGCTTTGTTTCAAATTGCTTGTTCGTGGTACATGTAAGTACGAAGGTATTTTTTAATTACTGCAACGCCTGTGATGACGATATTGTCCATCTTGCAGCTTAGCCACCATTTCATAGTCTGTGTACAAAAGAATAAATTGCCCCAACACTGGTGAACTACTTGGACCCTCATTAATTACTTTTTTTTCGGTTTCGTCGATTACGGGAATGAGAAATAACAAAACCGGGGGTGAACAAAGAATGGAAACATTGCTGACTCAAAGAAAATGTACTAGTTCATCCCGCAAGTTGCACAACACTTACGGAAAATTTTATAATGCATGTATCGACGCTCTTGCATGTCCACGGTAAACAAGAAATTAGGAGAAGCCTCAACGTTTCCAAGAAGCGCCTTGATATTTTACTCACAAAACACGCGTCATTGGGAACCACTGTACAGTGTTATTGCTGATTTTACTGCATCTATACCCTTTAGCTAATTTTCCATTCCTTTTAAGAGCGGACCTCTTTAAGGGGGGTATGGTAGGGTAAACCCCCAAAAAATCGAATTTGCAATTTTGACAGCGAAAAATCCACTGCACTCTGAGGAACAAACCTGTGGAAACCCGACGTCGAGCGGCCGCTCCAAGTGGTTTAAATGCCGCGCCAAAGTGCGCCGCGCACCCTGGAGTAAGCAGTACGCGCACATAAAACTTCGTTTTTCTCAAATTGCTGTTTTTATAAATTTCTCAACTTCAATGTACCTTTTCTCGAAAAGTATTGAATAGATTCCGATGAAACTGTGCATGCATGTGCTACGACAAGTTGGAAATAATCGGAACTAAAAAATTGGCGATTTTCAAAAAAGTAAAGCTGTAAAAAAAATTACACAGCAATGCGCACCCTCTGTGGCTTTGTGCGTGGAGTAATTTTATTTTCTTTTACAAGAACTCCATAAAGGATGTCTTATTTTTTTAGTTCAGATATAACCTACAGGTCTCAAGAATAACACGGCTTAATATCATTACATTCCTTTTGATGGTTGCAGAGAAAAGGTACATTGAATAATGGAACCACTTTAAAATTTGGGAGTGGGCCACAGGAAAGATAGGCAACCCAGGCATAAAAAAGGGTACCGCGTGATTGCCAGTGGCATTCTTTGTGAGCATGTGAACTTTTATGCGAATACTTGCAGCCGTTTCTAAAATATTATGTTAGAACTGACATGCACCATTTGCCCTACCATACCCCCCTTAAGCTTTTCGCTCTGCTGGTTAAAGCGAACATGAATTCCAGTCATCATGAACCGCTGCGCACTCGCTTCGACCACTTGAACTTATGCTTTGCTCCCACAACACGTGCGCACATTTCTTTGGCGTGGAATGCAATAACGATGGTGGGCGAGTATTTTACGCTACTAAAAATCACATGACATCACGTAAAAACTGGCCAAAGGACTTTCAAATCACGTGAAGACTAGTCATGGGACTAAACTCATGCAACGATTAGTCACGCGGCCAAAAAGCACGTCATATCACTTAACAACTTGTCATGTGACTAAAATCACGTAAGATCTTCAACAAGTCCCGTGACTCAAATCACGTAAGAACTGGCAACCAGTCGCGAGACTAAAATCACGTAACATCACTTAACATGAAGTCGCGCAACTAAAATTTCGTAACATCATGCAAACAAGCTGTCACGTGAACAGAAATTACATAACACGCGTAACTAGTCACGGGACTGGAAATCCCATAACATCACGCAACAATAAGTCACATGTCTAAATGATCATCATGTGAAAACCAGTCACGTGACTTAAATCAATGTAACCTTGCGTAACAACTAGACACGTGACTAAAATTAGTGAAGTTTAGCGAGGAAACCAACCGAAACCGGAGAAGAATAACCAAGTCTAGCCATACTGAATACAACTAGCAAAAAAAACGTAGCATCTCTATCCATAGGTTTGGATTACTAGCAATACTAACCTAGGTCGAACACTTGCTTCGCTGCTGGTTCCACCACCACTGCGTCACTAGTACAAGCTGTCTCCTTTTTTTAATAGTTCGCGCCCGTGTCAACATCTCATATGAGCGGAAGCCATTGGCGGGAGCAGACAACCTTAGAGGATCCATAATGGCTTACAGCGCACACTGACACAAGGACGAAGTAGAGATACACGAAGACAAGCGCTGTCCCTTGTGTCAGTGTGCGCTGTAAGCCATTGTGGATCTTCACCAACTAGCCCGGTCAAAAACATTGCTACAGTTCAACATTAGAGGAGCTGCGTGGTTAGTGTGACGAGTAGAGCCAAAGACAGTTTAACCTTAGAGGAGCTGCGTGGTTAGTGTGACGAGTAGAGCCAAAGACGTGGTAGAAAGGCACGTTGCGGCAGAAAGAAGAGCCAGCATACGCGCGCTCGCGTTCTGCTCCCTGGGTAAGGCAGAAGTAGAGTAGGTCGCGAGAAGGTCGCGGTGTGCACCCTACGCCTAACCGTTGGTGGAAGGCGCACTTGGTAGTACATATCGAGACGCCGGTGAGGGGAGGCCCGTCCAATAGGGGAGGCCCGCTCACGTTTGCCCGCCGACGCTAGCGCTTGCCATTCCCCTGCCGGAAAAAGCGTACAACCGTAGCCAGTAACGACCCCCCCCCCTCCGCTGCCTTTGGTTCCCATACATTTGCGAAGCGCGCACTGCACGTGAAACACCCCTTGCTCCGCGATCTGACTCCCACAAGGTAGACGAAATTACTGCTGCGTCGTCAACTGTCACAATGGCCATACAAACACGAAGGGGTCCACTCCACCAGTGAAATTCTACCGATTCCAAAAGAGATGGTACGAAAAAAGCAGACGATAGGTATGCATTACAAAAGTGCGTCAATTACACTAGCGATGCAACTCCATTTGCCGCTGTAGATTCGAAGCTGCCGTTTGAGTGGGCACGACCACGACGACTACGAAAAAAGACAACAAAGATCATTAGCCGTTGTTGCACTTCCATTGGTTCTTTGGCTGATACAGTGAACTAGTTGTTAATGTGTATGCAGGTACAGCCCGCGTCACATGGTGCACTTTCGATAGTGACCAAAATAAAATGCCTTGACAGCAATTGGCTCTTCCCCCGCAGATTGCACAAACAAAAAAAATTACACCATCTCCCGCTAAAGGGAACCATGTGTAGATGTGAAGCAGCGGGCGCTAACGCTTACACTGGCGGCGGCGTTGACGCTGGCGCTCATCGCAGCGTTGCGCTGGAGAGAAAACTGTGGGGAGGCGCAAAGCAGGCAGTGATGGAGCAGTGTTTCCTACTGGAACATGCCAATCGCTGCTAATGGGCAATGAGAGACAGAAGACTCCGACTGGACACAGAGACCCACACTCCGCTTTTAGTTAACGCGTTTGGCATCGTCAACGCATCACCGACGCTAATGTTGTGGCGAAATCTGCTCAGTTAACATCAAACCACTTTTACGGCTCGCTACCGCCACGGTAGTCCTAGCAGCTTCCAAACAAACGAGCGATATAAATAATAGCGAAAGAATATACCTGATGATTTGCCCTCAGCGTTAGATTAGACTTAGTGATGACAGATTATGCCACTTATTTCTTGCTGTCCGGGCAGAGAGCCAGTAAAAAGCACCAATTCGGATTGAAGCGGGTGGTCTGGGGTGTATGGGGGGCTGCCATGTTGCTGTACGTCATCGCGGTTAGGGTGGTTAGTACGGTTACCAGCCGGTAATCTCTGTATTACTTCAGAAATTTAGAAGTGGATGCCTGAAGGGCATAACGTGTCACGTATCCCTGTAACGCGTCATGCGAGAAGCACAGCTAAAGCCCTTGTACCTCGTTGATAATGAGAGTTAAGCCCGGAACTATAATATGTGCTGCGCAAGGACACACACACACACACATATATATATATATATTGTGAGACAACGTTCAGGCCTCAACACTCTTCTTTATTCTCACTCGAGCCAGAGCCCCCCCTGCTCAGACTCAAGTGGCGATGATGTGTATTTACAGATCGCCAACCAGTCTTCGACGTCGTCCCCACGAAGGCCAGCGAACACCGGTGGATCCTTCTGTGGCGTGGTGACCAGACAGGAAGGAACTCCCGTCGGGGCAGGCGTCGTCGGGGCAGGCGACGTCGACGCTCCAGTGGGAAAGCCCTCGTCTTGCGACATTGCCAAGGTCTGTTGTGGCAAACGGCGACCTGAGCGGAGCTCCAGGGGTGTATTGTAGTGGAAGGCGTAGAGGCACCGGTAGAGCCAGAGGACTGAGGTACCCAGCACCTCCACCACTTGTGAGACAACGTTCAGGCCTCAACACTCTTCTTTATTCTCACTCGAGCCAGAGCCCCCCCTGCTCAGACTCAAGTGGCGATGATGTGTATTTACAGATGAGAAGATGAAGAGTATGAATAGTGCTCACAATATATATATATATATATATATATATATATATATATATATATATATATATATATATTAAGCGACAGGGAGAACAATGTAGAAGAAGAGCAAGCCGGGCCCCGCCCCCTCCGGCAAAATGAAAACTCTCCGCCTATGCGCCCCGCGGTAGCCGCGACCAAAGAAGGAGAGAGCAGTGTGGCTCGAAGCACAGGAGTCACGGAGTACGATCAGCATGCATATGCCGCGGCTATGACGTCACGCCTCTGGAATGCGCAGACCGGCGAGGCACGCGCGGCGGCGGCTCCGGCGCCATCGCGCGTGCTGCTTCTCACGCATGCGCAGCGAAGCTCTCCAGGAGTCACGTGAAACTGCTCAATCTCGGCCAGTGTAGCTCACGCTGCAAGAGAAACTCGAAGGGAGCGGCACGTGGAAAAGACATGCTAAATATTGGAAGAAAATTATTATCTATTGTAAACACTGATTTAAAATGATTTTTGAAGGCAGCAGACGCAGCTTTCTCATCAATTATGATATGTCCATTAAGAGAAAACGAAGTAGTGGTACGTGAAATCGGCTTGAATAGACTTTCAAAACTTTTAGGCGACTTCTTAAGTGAAGAAGCGAGTGATACACCAAAGTATTTAGCCTTATCATCCTAAGTTTGTTTTTTTATTGCGAACGTAGCAATGGATTCATCTAGTAAAGGGCGAAACGAATTGCTCGCTTTTTTTTCTTTCGAAGTTTTATAAGTTTGTGTTATAGCTGGAGCGTTTGGCGAGAGATCCAAGCGTTTGCAATTGCTGTTTTTTTTTTAGTGATTAGCGGTGCATAAGGTACTATACACTCCTGAACAATGCCTTTGAATGTTAGTCAGGGATCACTTATATTGCTCGCATTTTCTCAAGAAGCTTTAAAAGAAAGTCAGTGATTGACTCATCATCAGCGCGAGAAAAGTTCGCGTACTGGCGATTGACAGTGGGCTGATCATACGAAGCATTAGTGAAAGTTAAAATCAAACATTGATGATCGGATATTCCAGGTACCAAATTAGACAATACATGATTTTTAACAGTACCACTAACAAAACAGAGATCTAGGATTTAAAATGCACTTTGAATTATAGTACGTTGAGATGCTGTCTATAGAAAATCAAAATTAAAAAGAATGTCTAGTATATTGATGTCGCTTGAATGCAAAGACTACATGGAGAAGGGGTTCCAATTTATACTCAGAAAATCGAAATCACCAGCGAGAATTTATCCGGCGTCTGGTTTTATATAAGAGCACATGTAATCATCAAGATTTTCCAGCACCAAGACAGATGTGTCAAGGGGCCTATAAATAGCTCCGAGAATGTTTTGCATTTAGTTGATATATGTAGTGCCAAAAATGCTATCAACGCCTGAAATTTCAGGCATTTATTCGAGTTGTAAAATTGCCCTAAATAATATAGCGACCCCGCGACCCCTTCAGTCTCTATCTTTACAAAAGCACGTGTAGTTTTTCGGAACTAGTTCGCTGTCGGATATATCGTCACTTGACCAAGGCTCTGTAAGCACAGCAATGTCTGGCTCATAAGTAAAAAGGCTTCAACAAGGACAGTTTTCTTGACAATGCTACGGCAATTTGCGTTAAGGATGGATACATTTAGGGGTGTGCGAATATTCGAAAATTTCGAATAACGAATCGAATAGCGCTGTATTCGATTCAGTACTCGAACTGAATAGTACATATGCAAAAATATTCAAAATATCGAATATTTTTCGAATATTTCTCGAATTATCAGCACCGATGGGAGAACCCAAAAACAACAAAACTTTGGAACAGCTAACAGTCATTCGTATTCTCATACGTAAAGTGATCTGCATGCAGCCCAAGCTTTTACCAGACTATCGGCACTATTTTGATGGCCGGACGAACGTGTTTCTTTCTAGTCTGCTCACTTTTGACTGTGCTGAAGCTGTAGCGCATTAATCGGCTCCTGTCTTCATCTTGTAACAACTGCTTCCAGCTTCACGATGAACAACAGATGCGAGTGTATCGTTTGTGTAAATTGTTCTTGCAGATGTAGATTAGAACGCCGATTGTTACATGTTTTCGGTGCGTAGGCCATGTTGTGATGACAGCTAAGGTTAATCTGCTTCACTACATCTTTAGCTGTATCCGCGGCATTTAGTTGAAAATTGTTTAGTTTTTCCGTCCCGATTTTATTTAAAATCAGGTGACTGTCCCATTGATAAAGTTAGTGAGTGCTGTATTCGAACACACAATTACAAAATATTACCAAGGCTCTAGCTGCTGCTGTGTACGAGCTTACCTTAGTTTTCGTAATTGTGGTATGTTGAGTCGATTAAAACTAACTGTAATGGTCATTGGTGACAGTTTGTGAATATCTGTTACAAATAAAATGTTTTATTGCTGTAAGACTGTTTTCAAAATGGTCTACTCACTATTCGAAAACTATTCGAGCCGTATTTGATTACTATTCATATTCGATTCGGTTCCAAAATTCACTATTCGTTCACCCCTAGATACATTTCGGGTAGTTGCTTTCTGGTGTCATTTTTCAAGCTTTGAAATTTTATACCTCTTATTGTTGGTTTTCATCCCAACCATATAAAATGTCATCAACGTGCACCTTGTTATATGACAGCTTTACTTTTGAACCACTTGCGTTTCCATGCATTGCAGTTTGCCACAATTTCTTTCTGATTTCTCCAATACCGACAGAAAAATCCTCTGTGACCGAGACAGAAGATTCCTTTAGCTTGAAACATGCGTGAAGCATCGGCCCTTTGTCGTGTTAGCCCAACAACCTTACTCTCACGCTGGGTTATCACGCTTACTATCACAACCTTACTATCAAGCTGGTTCGTTGGTGCGTTGTTCCTCAGATGCTTGACAGTGCATGGTACACTATGTTGAACTCTCACTTTCGTTTTGACAGCATAGCTGTTTTAGTTAGAGGTTCGCTATGAGGTGTTAAAAGGACCCTGAACGGGTTTCACGATGTTGTATAAACGCACTGAGCCGGTATAGCAAGTCTTATGGAGCATTTGCAGACCAATTTAACCGCTGTGTTTGAACTGTGTAATTTACTACAGGGATTTATGGTAGTCGCTACATATCACAGCGGCTCCACCATACGAGTTATAAACTTAACGCGCGTTTTACACGTAGCATTGTTCCGTGTTTTGTAGCACCGGGAGACCAATCAATCTGACTGGATACGTTCAGCCTACGTCATTGATCCTCAAGCGGGCAGCGAGCGTCGTCCGCCTTTCTTACGAAGTGCTGCTTGTTGACCTGATTTGAGCGACAGTGTTTATCTCCAGGTTTCTTTTCTCGGACGCAATGAGTTGCCTTAGCCGTGCTGTTTGTCACTAGTCTAGCGATTGGTGAGGTCTAAAGCGTGTGAGGAATCAGGCGGGCGGAGCCGCTTGAGCTCGTCGTTTCAGTGAGCGTCGGGCTCTCGCTATCTGGTCAACATCCAGGGTACACGAATCTCCGGCTTTAATTCCAGCCCTGAAAACACTGCCGGAGTTTACGCTTGTCGGTGATCGTTCTCAAATACCTTTTTTTTGTCCGTATGACTTTAGAGGTTCTCGCCGTACAGGAGAATAAAATAGGATCGACGGGTAGTGTGGCGGTACCTGTCGGATGGGATATCAACCACTCCCCGCGCTTCGTCTCGGTTTCAAGACGGAGCGCTGCGATCGCGAGCGATGACAGGGTGTTTCATGACCTGAGGAGGCAAGGTAGCAGTGAGAAAGAGGCTACAGATATAATTTGCCCGTAGCTGCTTCGGTACATGGTGGGTCGCTTGATTGGTGGTGCGAAAGGTTTAACGGCGCTTTCGCCTCAACGTCGATAAAATTAAAAAGCCGTTTCACGGCACATTTACCAAAAACTATCATCTTCATGGCAACTCGCGTCGTCTAGCTCCTGACACAGGTACGCCTGGCATATGCAGCGCATGGGGTAAGCCGGCGCGCGCTCTCTTCGTCCTGTTCTTCACGTTCTGTTTCGCTCTCCGAACACGTGCACCCAGCGCACTTTCGAGCTGTGCCGATTTGTCTGGCGTGGGATGCAGTGTCTGTATTGGGCGAGAGAACGAGTACAGAGAAAGACAAACGAAAAAAAAAGGAGAGAAAGAGAGAAAAGAAAGAAATAGAAAGAAAAGATAGACAAAGGAATGGAGAAAGATGGAGAAAAAAATAGCGAGCAATACAAAAAGAGAAAGCAAGAAAGAGGAATAATCAAAGAGAGAAAAAATAACGAGAAAGAAAGAAGCATAGAGAGCGATAGAAAGAAACAGGAACCGATAAATAGACAGGAATAAAAGGAACGAAGAGAAAAAAAAGATAGAATGAGCGAGAGAGGGAGGGAAAGAAATACATATATACATAGAGAAAAAAAGAAGCAGAAAGAAACAGAGACAAAAAAGATATCGAAGAACAGAAGGAAAGAGAGGAAGAAATAGAAGAATTAAGAGAGACAAGGAATGCCGCCTTGCTTCTTTGTTCCTTAAGGCTTGGCACCACTGGTAAAAAGCTCCCTTATTTTTTTGTTCTTTTTTTTCACCTTCATCCTTCCTAGTTTGCGTGGATAGATGGATCCTGGAAGCGGTTTGTCTCCGTGTTTGTATGAAGAATTGCTACCTCCCCCTCGCCAACCCAGAAACACACAGAACTAATTAACTGATAAGTTCAATTAAATTAAATTCTTTATTTGCAGGCGTAAAATATACAGAAATACCAAAACTGGTTGGACCCATACCCAAAGGTTAGTTGCGGGTTGAAAAACATAAATAAGAGTTCCATGTACAAAAGTAAGATGTATTGCATATATACAGATAGTCATCGTACATCCTTAACCCTTTGAGACGCTATGTACACCAATTGTGTACATGACTTGTTTTTGCTCCTTGTATCAACTAGGGGCTAGGAGAGAGCGAGATACATTGAATTTCGGATAGATTGAACCTCCTGCATAATAATTTGTCTTCGTTTCACTTCATTTCGCAGCGTACTGTTGCGTATGATCACAGTGCTGAAGGCACTACCCCTTTCGACGAGTCGTTCGATGAGCCGCGTCCTGCGAGCGATGTTAAAAGTATCATTTTTCTTTGCTCTAAATGGACATAACGAAAAACGAATTTGTACTATATTTCTAGCCCGAGATTTCATTCTATTTATGCCAAAATAGAGCATGAATGACTTCAGGATAAACAGATATTTAACTACAACTTAATTAGAATAAGTTACCATAACACACATAAATGAGCATATTATGACATTATTTTTGCTGCAGTAGTGTATTGAGCGCCTTGAAATAATGTTGTATTGTTTTGACCCATTTACAGACAGTTCTTCATAGGTGGCGTCTGAAAGGGTTAAGTTGCACGAGCGAACAAAATGAATACAAAAGTATCGGTAAGCACACAATTGTATTTAGCAGTTCTAGGTAAACATATGAAACACGAGTAAACAAGGGTAATTCTTGCATTATTATAAAAGGTTAAAATATATATGGCTAATCTCGAAAAAACAAATCACCGGTTGAGAATTGTATTTTTAACAGGTTTCAGCAAGTTAGTGACACATACACGCACAAAAAAGGAGATCATGATTGTTTGCATTGATAAACAACGTTCAGACTAAGTATTTCCAGAACACCAATGAAAAATTATTCGCTTGATTCATTTCTTCTGGTAGTTCATTCCAAATTTTTGGCCCTGGAAACTGCAGAAAATGTTGTCCATAAGTATTCCTAGTTGGGGAAAGATTAAAATTTCCGTATACTTGATTTCTGGTCACGCGAGAGTATGTTCTTATTAATATTGAGAACACACGTGCCAGTTTTTAATTCGTGTATCCTATCATAGGGCAAAAATTGGGGGGACCCTTAAGCTTCGCCTTTAAGAGTTGAACGCGAGAGCGAAATCCTGTCCCGAGTGCGTACATAACCACTTTGTGCATACACGCTATGCACCCACTAAGTGTTGTTCAGGGAATACGCGCAGTAAGGTGTGTGCCTATTGTAATGAGTGGCCGGCTTTAAACTACGAAATTGTTATGATAGTCACGTGTTATGACGCCCGATGGCAATGAACGCTTGTTCCACGCAATATTACTGGGTGTCACGAGCGAGCGCTCAAATAAGCGCGCGACGCTGATTCCTAACGGCGGCGTGAAGTCCAGGCGCCGATCTGTCTGGACGCGGCCGCCGCAACGAAGAAACAATCAACAAAAGACGCCCCGCGCGCGCGCCTTCTCGCCCCCTCGAAACGACAGCCGCCGCGACGACCCGCTGTCTCGGATCGGAACATCGAGCAATGTCTCGAACCCTCGTGAAGGAAAGGGTTATGCAACGCCAAGTTAGGCCGCGATGAGTGGAAACCACGAGAAAGGTCTCGCCCTTTCAATAGCTTTGGCTGTACTACGCGCCGAGGAGAAATCTGGAAACTTCGAGAATACAGAGGCGAGCGAATATAAGCGAGCGGCGACGGAGGGTCAGAAGGAGAAGAAGTCAGTAAGTGAGCGAGTACTCCAGTGAGAGTAAGTGAGTTTCCACTCAGTTCGTGAGTGAAGGATGGTGTTGTTTGATTGCTGAAGTGCGGTCAGTCGATCTGGAAGAATCGAATGACGACGCCGTGGGATCTGCGGAAGTTTTGAGGAGCCTTTCCTGGAAGAGAAAGCTCGGAGGATCGGGACGACAACCAGCGCTGGACTTTGTGTGAGTGTCTTCCTGGAAGAGAAGCATTCAAGTTTAGTTCCAAGAACTTTGGACTGAATACGTTTGATGAACATTTTAGTCTTTAAGTGTCTTGGATAGTTTAATGCATGAGATTGCATTGTAGCGCGAGTTGTTTGTTCCTGTTGTTTTAAGCACCATCGGAATTACATTGTGAGTTGTGTTGTATTTGATACCTGCCAAGTGTGCATGTTTGCGAGTTTTTGTTTGTACTGCCTCATCTGAGAATATATCTTGTTTGTGTTATCAACTCTCGGCTCTGACTCGGTCTTTGGTCCACAACCGGCGTTCGCTGGCGCACCAAAGGGACCACTTCTAAATTGTCCGTGCTTTCGTGGTGCGTTTCGGAGGGCCGATACGTCAGCCCTTGGAATCCGCCCGGCGATTGCCTTCCCAATTAACGGGACTCGTGACACTGGGATATTACATGTTATATTGCGACGCCTATATAAAGGACGCTTGCGTTTGCGAAGCACGAAAGTTATTTTCACTGCATTACCAAGCAGCGGAAGTTATTTTCACTGTATTTCCAAGCAGAGGCGTGGCTGTTTGGAAATACAGTGAAAATAACTTCCTCTGCTTGTATTTCCGAGCAGAGGCGTGGCTGTTAGCTCAAGGAAAGGTCTATATGACGATATATTACATATGTTATTTCCTGCACCATTGTACAGCTCTCTACATAATGGACTACCTGGACATGACGTACTTGTCCGTCTGAATAAAATGCCGATTTCGCCCACATCCAAAACATTTTTCTTGAACGTGCACACAGAAACGCTACCCGTAAAGAACTGCTAAAGCAACAAAGGCATTTTTCTATATTCAATTAATTGTCGCCTCTGCGAGGTTCCAGAAACTATAGAACATTGTTTCATCAGCTGTAAAGACGCCATCCTCTTTTGGAACGTCCTTCAAAGGGCTTTTAAAAAACAAATTAATTTAAATTTTCATAGAATACGTTATCTCGTTCCACCCAAAAGCAATCCTATGCCTGTTGACATGCTTGTACTAATGGGAATGCACAGTTTATGGAAAACTCGCATGTTAGACAGACACGCGGAACCAATTGTATCATCAAGGTTGCATTTTATACAAATGGCTTTACAGCTAAAATACTTTTATCAACAGCTAGAGTTCCAGCCGGACTGGTATCCACTGTTCATGAAATCCACTGCTCTGATTCCCTTTTAGAAGACATTCCTATTTGAAACTTTGTTATTTGAAACTTCGTTCTGTGCAAAGCCTGATGTACGCTTGTAGAGGCGCCCTTGAGTATTTTGTTCTCTGGGATGTATCTTATGCACATCTGTAATAAATACCATGAAAGCAAAAAAAAAAAAAGAACAAAGGCGTGGCTGTGTGGTAGAACACCTGCTTGCCACGCAGACGGCCTGGGTTTGATCCTCACTCGGACCCGGAAATTTTCATTATTTATTTTCTTTGCATCTTTCTGGATTTTTACGTCACGGGCAAGATGATTTTTTCGCCCCACAACCAACGACGGCGACACCTACGCCGACGCCGAAATTTCTGAGAAACGAGCTCTTTAACGCGGTCGCGTTAATAATCATTTTTATAAACAAAGGTAGACTAGATTTATCGGGGCTTGGGTGGTAATTATTCTCAGGGATCGTTTCCGAAGTTTGCGTACAGCTTCAAGATAAGTTTTCTATGTTGCACCCCACAATTCATTACAGTATGTGAAATGGCTGTGGATGAGAGTGAAATATAAAATACGCAGAGTGTTAGTACCGAAATGACACGCTTGTGAGAGTACGTTGCATCCTGAGAAGAGCTGTCTGCAAACTGCGTTTATTTGTGCTCTTGCCAGTGCGGATTATTTTCAAATACCACGCCAAGATATTGAAATGAGCTGGCTTTGTGAAGTGGAAATTCGTTTATTCGTAAATCTAGCCATTTAGCAGACACGATATTGTTACGCGTTCGAAACCGCACATATTTAGTCGTTTTGACGTTTATAGTAAGTTTGTTCATCAAAAAACCATTCACTTTCTTTTTTTTGAACTATTTGTTTGCTTTAGTTTGCACATAACAAATTTTGTCGGCTGTTATAACAGTACAAGTGTCATCGGCGTACGTAAGAACTTAACTAGTAACTAAAGTTGGTGGGAGGTCGTTAATATACAGTCGAACCCACTTATAACGATGTCGGTTTTAACAATATGTCGGTTATAACAATGAGAAGCTGCTGCACCATCAACTTTCGCATGTTTTCTATGTTGAAATAAGACGCTCACAGCAATGCTCGCATGCCGCATTATCGGTTGCAACAATGAATTCTGGCTGTTGGGTGTCCATGCCGAAAGGTAATGGAACGCGAAACCCTTGAAAAGCAAGAAGAAAACGAGAAACTTTAGCTACTGAAACGTTAGCCATAACCCTAATGTCCCTCAGTGCCCCTTCGGATTTGCGGTATGATTGACAGCACAGCGTTGTGTAATTGCAGCAGTCCTGACTTTCCAAATGCGCTACGGCGCGGTCGCGGCGGTGGCTTCTGCAAATTCACTTTAGGACAATCAACTTGAGTAAAATGTTGGGACTTGGAAGTGTTCAGCGTCCAAACCTTGAGATGTCCCCATAGATCGGCTCTGTTAGGCTTGTGGCGCTCCAGTGAAAGCGTTCGAATTTTCAAGCAGGACCGAAAAATCGGTAGCCTTGTGATCCTTATCAATGATGTCTGTTGGCATATCCCATGCGATAGTATAGTTTTCTCACAACAGCCTGCCGTACTTCTATTTTGCTTTTTTTTTCGTGCAACCCGTTTATCGCACTGATCGGTTATAACTAGACGCCACATTTTTATGCGATAAAAAAGCGCGTTTTAGTCGCCAGAAATAGGCAGGTAAAACACCGTTTTAGGCCTTCAGAATCGTAAATATATGCACAATAAGTTTTTACATAAATTCAAATAATTTCCAACAAAGACGTGCACGACCTCTATCGACGACAGGACGCAAAAAATGTTATTGTTTATGACAGCACAAAGGAGCCCGCACGGTTTGCAGAACACGGTATTTCTCTTTATTGGCTAGCACGGTGAGTCAATATTACCGTCGAATCAACACGCTCCTGTGTCTCTTTCTTTACGGCACATGTTAGAAAGGCAGCACAGGAGCCAGACCGCTAAAAGACCAGAAGGGAGGAATGCCTTGTATTAACGGGATCAAATCACGTAAGGTCAACTTCACACCTCTTGGCTAACACCTTAAATGGCCCCTCACCAGGTTTGAGTATTTCGAGCTAACAAGTGTAATTAATGCATGAACTGGGCAGTCATGATCACGGCTGCCAAGATTTGCATCGCTACGCATCGTGGTGAGACGTGAATTTTCAAACTGAACGCCGCTTGCCCTTATTCTCGCTGGCGCGCGCCCCAAGATGATAGGGATGACGAGCAACAAGGAATGGTCCTGCTCTTATGCCGCTCTTTTACGCAGACATTGGTGATCTGACGTCGCTCACCGTACACTCTTAATCATGTCCCGGTTAAATACTGGCTATATCAAGAAAGCCAGACGAAAAATTTCCTGTTTCCTGGATATATTCAGCACTTTAAGCGGGACCTGATTGATAGCGTAGCACGTGACATTGCGAGAATTATTCGAGGCATCATGTGTAATTTGTGTAATCTGTTGTTGAGCAGATTAATGAAAGTTGAAAGAAATAATAAAACACAAAAACGGCAATGTGAGCGCGTTTTCAATTTTTTTTGTTTTATGTCTGATCGCAGCGAGATGCTATACACTAATCGTTCTCCGTTTCGTTTGCATTCGTCTTCTCGCCGTTCCCGCGTCGTGCCGGCGCCAGCCCTGAGAACGCTTGGCATGTTTTTCGTGCATCATCTCTGACAGCAGTTCCAGCGGTGCGACGTAGTGTATAGGGGTAAGGATACATGATCCGTGCCAGCTTCTCCAAACGTCACAAAGTGAATATCGCCCACCACCGGCCATTTCTTGCGACGAATTGCAATCCGGTAAGCGCCTACGTTTGCAATCCATCTGGTAAGTGCCTCCCGTGACGCAGTTATATTGGGAAACGGCATTAATGCGAGGCACTTGGATCTTCTTCTGTGCACTTGAATGCACTTGAAGTTAACTTCGCACCAGGGATTTTATCTCCGAAACCGAAGCAGATATTGGTGATCCATAATCTTGTTCTTCATACTCTCCCTCATCTTCATCACAGTCGCATCCACCAATGCGACGGCCGTCAGCAAGCACCATTTTAGCACCTGCTCTAAGCTGGCGCGCTACTTAGGTTATCTACGATTTAGGTGCAGAGAACAACAGGCGGTCGAAATTTCCGGAACTCTCCACTACGGCGTCCCTCATAATCATATTGTAGTTTTGGGACGTTAAACCCCCACAGTTATTATATATTATACTTAGGTTGTCTATGAGACCACCGGAATCCTCATCAGCGAAATCTTTGTCTGAGTAGGTGGCAGCCTCCGATAGCTCAATGTAGATAGCC